>JANHFR010005973.1:41806-54077 GCA_032468015.1 Mimophis mahfalensis
TCCGCACCCTTCGTAGGGAACTGAAGACATGGCTTTTTGAACTAGCCGGCCTAGACTGAGGGGGTGTTGTTTTATTGGGGCTTTAATTTAATTCATTTTTAACTTTTGTATTTGTATTTGTTTTAATTGCCCTGTACACCGCCCTGAGTCCTTCGGGAGAAGGGCAGTATATAAATTTAACAAACAAACAAACAAACAAACAAATAAATAAATATTGTTTAGATAAAAATAATATATATAAGAAAAGGATACAAGGTATGTCCATTTGAACAGAGTTTTTCAAACAATGGGTCACCATCCTCTAAAGAGTTACAAATAAATTGGAGAGGACTGTATTCACCTCCCCAATTCCTGCATGCAGGTGGTTTTTGACCAAATTCTGTATGGGATAAAGGCACCAAGCTCTTTTTCAGCAGTTTATATGTTCACAGCAACAGCTTCCGCAACACCCCAAACTACGACCTCTCAAAGTAGGATCAAGATACTCTTGTCAAGTCTCACCTTCCTCCGAGGGCAGGTTTCTTGGTCTTCTTTCTGAGGGGATGGAGATGGAGAGAACAAATGCTTGGTCCTGGAAGGGAGCTGAGATATCTGCTCCAGATAATCTTGCTGCCAAAAATATTGCTAGACTATTGTTTAAGATATTTAAATTTAGTAGCTGTAACAGTAGGGTTGTGCGGTGAGTCAGAACACACAATTATAGCTGATTGGTTGGAGAGTGCTGACTTCTGCATGAGACAACGATGCACTGTGATTAGTTGCTGTGCAGGGACTTTCCCTTTTTTCTTCTTCTAGGTATTCTGTGTGCTCTGTGATTTACCTCATGATGCTCCTGTTTGCCTATATAGTTTGCTTTATATGTAGTTGTAAAATATCTTTATTTATATAAAACTACAAGTTCCTGTCAGCGTCTCTGGCTTCATTTGGACACCTGCCCCACAATTCCCTGGCAACCAAGGTCACACACATTCATTTTGGTGGGGAGGGGGGAGAAGTATTTCAAAATGCTATCAAATTTGAGAAGCCTTGCATTATGAGATCCATATGTTAAATTAACTGCAAATATTCTATGAACATGTTTGTCCTTGTTTTAAAAATACCATACAGTGAAAAATTAAATGAATTCAGAATAGCCTATGAGATAAATGGAATACAGTTTTTCAGAGTTGAAATTAATCATTTCTGGGGCTAAAGTAATATACACATAATAAAGCTATTTTTAGAATAGAGTGAATTAATTCAAATTATTTAAAAAAAAACAGTAGGAATTATAATTCTATTTAGATTGTCTTCTGAGATAAAACCTCTGAATGTTTCATTCAATTAAACTGATATCAGAATGCAATGAATTCTTGGTTCTGTAATTAAAATGTACTATATCCTGTTCCTTTCTTTGATGACCAGTGTATCTAATTCTCTTGCAAGCTGGCAGAACCAAGATGTTACAGCTCTTTTTCTCTTTAGTCTTCTCTAGAGACTGTAAAGCTGAAAGAAGAAGATGAGTCTTTTCTAGGATCTTGAAAAAGAATACTATTAATGGTGTGCTGTGAGATTTAGATGAAAACATATTAATTTAGGCAATGATGAGAGTTCCTGGCCTTACTCCACAATATTGTCCAGTATAAACATACACATCTCCACTTCTGTGCTGTTTTGTTTACCGTCAGTATGTTTCTAAGTATCTTGTCCAATGTTTTAACTTATCTCTTTCTTTTACTCTCTCACCTGACACAATAATTTAAATAATTAATCTCTTTGTGGAGTCCTTGTTGGTCTTTGAGCTTAATTGTATACTTGCAGACATTTCATGAATCATCTGCAAGAGACCAAGCTCAGAGGCCACCAAGGACTCCACAATTCAATCCTCTGTCACAATATTCTCTCCTATTGATAATCTACTTTTTTCTAGTTAGTCAAGGAAATCCAAAACACATGCATAAGCTAACAGAAATTCTCACTTCTATTACTTGGAATAATGAATGTCCATTCTGTTTAATTAATGTTTGAAATTTTTATCAGTTGCAAAATAACAAAATTCCAACTCCACTACTTTGCATGCAAAACCAAAACTAATTTAGTCCCCATGTACGTAATTCAGCAGGTGAAGTCCTAAATAGATTAGAGAATGAGTTTAAGGAATAAAGGAGAAGTTGCAAAAACATGAATAAATAAAAATGTGCAAGAAACAACATGAACAAAACAGTATCTGCTTCACAAAATAGGGTTCATGTCATTTTCTGTTTTTGGTGTGTTCTCTTCATTATGCTACATAATGACATGACATTAACAAGCAGGGGCATGCCCTTGGTCTATGACACGGGTGTCAAACTCGCATCATCACAGTGTTGTCACATGATGTATCATGACTTTTTTCCCTTTCACTAAACTGGGCATGGGCATGGCCAGCATGTGATGCTTCTGGCCTGTGGGCTT
The DNA here is from genome assembly GCA_032468015.1 of Mimophis mahfalensis. Lineage (NCBI taxonomy): Eukaryota > Metazoa > Chordata > Lepidosauria > Squamata > Mimophis > Mimophis mahfalensis. The sequence continues at coordinate 44,240 of JANHFR010005973.1, forward strand.
CAAGTTTGATAGCCCTGGTCTATGAGAACTAGTTAGTTGTGGAATACGAGTAAGCTAGGGATGTTTTATGAGAAACAATGTTCTATTTTAAGGAAAAAAAATATGCCTGCAGAGAGTTTTAAGGTTACTTCCTTTCGTTGTCCTATTCCATTAAGAATCTAGCTAACGATAGGCAAGCTGCTATTTCATTTTTGAGACAGGCTCCCCGAGAGACTCTGAATGTGCACAATCAATGCAAAATGATGAATTTGCCTATCTGCTTATAATCAAGGTCGAGAATTAATCAACTGGTCTATGTGGTGCGTTGTAGAAAACAGAAGCCTGATTTCTTTTGGGACATTCCAATTGATTCCATCCACAAAAGGGAAGGGAAATATTGCATGTCAAGTTCATCCTTTGAGATTTTAAAGCAATTCCTGTTGCAAGCATGCCCACTTTGGCATGCAGTGATAGATGTTGGTGTGAGTGAAAAATAAGATTCTGAGGAGGAAAGGGAAACAATAATACTGACACTTCAACATTGTAAATAACATAAGTAAATGACTGGAGAATTTGGCAAGCAGAACAGATTATAGGCTGAGATAGAAAGTGATTATACAATCATGATCTGGCACTACGATTTATACTTTAATGCTTTGGTAAGTTCCTTCTCATTGAAATAAATCTACATATAAAATCTTTCTCTGTGATACATTTCTCTTCTTTCTTTTGTTAACAAAAAAGCAAAACATTTTCCAGTCTTGCAAAAGCCTTGTCCCAAGAGTGATGAGACCTCAAAAGTATGGTGTACAACCATTGCAACCCCTCCAATTTTCTGTCAAATAACATTTTTATATTGTAACAAAGAAAGAAGTTGTAAAATGTGTAACGAAGAGTAATCCTATCTATTACATTTAAGTTTATTTAAATTAAGCTTAAACTGAAATGAAGTCAAGTTTAAGTTTTGTATAGCTCTCCTTTTTCTTTTTATAATATTATCCTGAGTACACATATCTCACAGAAAAAAATTAACATTTGACCCAGTGGTGGGATTCAAATAATTTAACAACTGGCTCTCTCTCCTAATGACTGGCTGGGTAGGTGTGGCCGGGTGGGCATGTGACTAGGTGGGCATGGCCAACTCGACATCATTCATCACACCTGGCCCCACCTCCAAACCGCTTGCTGCAAAGGCCTCAACAAGATACAATTTCCCTCTCTATTTATTTACTACTACTGAACATCCAAAATATACTATTTAATCCTATGTATATATGCTATATGTGTACATACACATTGCACAGTATAGGCACACATAAAGATACATTGGGTAGGTATGTATGTACACACACACACACACACACACACACACACACACACACACAAAGAGCTCTTCTAAAATTATACACATTCAACCTTACACATCCAGAGTCCACTTTCTGCCATACATTTAGTTATTATTTCTGTACATTATTAGAACATTACACACACTTTCAGATTTACTTTCCTAGCCTGCACATGACCATTAGAGACAGGAGATGTCATGGGCAATGCCAGGGAACTCTGGGCAATGAAGGGGATGTCAGTTGGTGGTGGCAGTGGGCAACCAAAAGTGCATGGTTGGGGCCTACACAGCTGCCCTTCCCCTCACCTTAATGAAACCAATGTCCTTGGCATACTAGCAGCAGCACTGGCAACACATGCTGAGGCCATAGTTGCCATCCATGCAGTGGTGGGATCCCTCTCCCTCCCTGTTGCAGTTCCAAAGGGGAGAGTGGCAATCTGGGTGGCACAACCTCAGAGTCCCTGCCCCCCTACCTCTGCTGGCAGCCATGGCAGGTGAGTACAGGTGGGGGTGAGATGCAGGTTGGGGGAGGGGGCTGAGCAGAGTTGGCTCATCCTGGCTCATCTTCCTCTCTGCCACCAGCTGTGGCAGGAAGGGCATGTCTGGCTTTAAGTTCCTAGCTCTTTCTTTCTAAAACTGCCCAAAAAAGGGAGGGAAGGAAGGCCCCCAAACCTTTGTCCCTTTATATGTCAGACATCAACTTATCATGTGAGCAGCAAAGACAGGCAAGTGAGGAAGGAGGTGGAGAGTAGCTGGGGCACAGGAATTGCATGGTAGGCCAGGGACAACTATGGAAGGAGCTGAAGAGCAGCTTGGCCAAAGGTAGGCAAATGGAGAAGGGGCCCTAGAGCAGCTGGGGTAAGGGCAGGCAAGAAAGGAAGGAGGTGGAGAGCACGTGGGGTGTGGGCACCACATGGTAGGCCAGGGGTGAAGGCAGGCAAGCAGGGAAAGAGCCAGAGAGTGGCTGGGGTGCAGGTGCTGCATGATAGGCTGGGATGAAGACAGGAAAGTGGGAAAGGAGCTGGAGAGTAGCTGGGGTGAAGGCAGGCAAGTGGGGAAGGAGCCAGAGAGCAGCTGGAGTGCAGGAGCCACATGGTAGGCCAGGGATGAGGGCAGACAAGTGGGGAAGGCTTCAGAGAGCAGCTGGCTCATGGGCATGAATCTGGGCTGCCTACCGGGTACTGGCAAAGGCAGGCAAGCAAGGCAAGTGAGCTGCCAAAGCAGACAAGTGTCTGTAAGAGGTGGGGTGGGCAGGGTCGGGGCAGGGTGGGCAGGGCCAGCCATTAGTGCAATTAGCTGGTTCACCAAACTGCATAGAATTTTAACAACCGGTTCACCTGAAGTGGTCCAAACCAGCTGAATCCCACCTCTGGTTTGGCCCACAAAAAGCTGCATATCCCTATATTGTAGCAAACCCCACCCCAAAATGTATATCCTTATTTCATAATAACATATGAAGAACCTATAAAGGAGTCAGGTATATATAGATTTCATATAAATAACTAGCAAATATTCACAGTTAATAGTCATGTAACACAAACCAAGAAGGTAAGGAACAATAATTTCATACTACATTGAAATTAAGTTGGAACAGAGCTCATTAAATGCTTTTTTAGCCACTTTTTATAATATTTTGTCATTTATTAATGATCACATTCCAGCAAATATGATATGAAAATAAAGAAAGCATATTAGGTTTCATTGACCTGGGGCAAAATAAATTTTCTATGTCTATGGATAAGCAAAAAATTGAAGAGTATGGTATATCTTACTTCTTTTATTCTGAAAGTTAATATTTTCATGATGCACACATCTAAAGGAAAATGTGAATGTTGGCTTCCTAGCTCATAGGTAGCAAAAGTAATGCAAAGTACATTATTAAAAAAAATCCTTTAGTTTCCTCATTCTCTGTTCCCCTTTCTTCCCAGCTGCTGTTACCTCATCTAAAGGCTATGTGAATTCTTCTTGAAAACCATCTTTATTTTAGCTTTAGAATTATTTCATTCTGAAGCCCTGTGGATACTTTCCTTAGCTACCTCATTAACAGACCAGTTCTCGCTATAAAACTTAGAAAGTCTTCTGCTGCTTTTTTGATCTCCTGCTGATGTCCCTCTTATTCTTCCTACACTATTAATTTGCCACCCAAAAAAATTCCTACCTATTCCAAACCTTAAATACCACTACTATGCCTTCTTAAGAGGCGAAGGGAAATAAACCTCTAATTTCTTATACAGAATTCAGATTTGTTCTATTGCCATTGCTCCTCTTTGAAATGAAATAGCAACAGCACTTATATGGTGCTTCACAGTGCTTTACAGCCCTCTCTAAGCAGTTTACAGAGTCAGCATATTGCCCCCAATAATCCAGGCCCTCATTTCCCCAACCTCGGAAGGATGGAAGGCTATTCAACCTTGAGCCAGTGATACCTGAACTGCCAAACTGCTGGCAGCCGGTGATCAGAAGTAGCCTGCAGTACTACATTCAGTGGTCCCTATGTTCTAGTGGCATCAGAGAATATGTTATAAATACAAAAGTGCAATAGAAATTCGAAGGAAGGAGAGATGTTCTAGAAAGTGCTTTGGGAAATAATAAATACCCTTGATGTAAAAATAGACGACTACAATAACACATAATCCATACATTCAGACTAGGCATTATGTTAATTGTACCAATGTGATTCAAAGCAGTGTTTTATAACAGTACACAAATAAAAACTCTGTATCATTCAGCTAGAAACTCAAAATATCAATTAACTTGAATTCTAATGTGTGAGCTTGCAATATTTTCCAATTTTGAAAAAAGACAGAAGTGTATGTATCTTTTTGTGTGTGTATTTGTGTATGTGTGTGTTAGGGACAAGGAGCATTTCTACATAGCCAAGAATCTTGAATGGAATTAAATGTCAATTCTTGGTAGTGTAGTTCTTTCAAACACAAGCAATAATTGAACACATTGGATTATCAGAACATATCTTGTATCCTATATCACCAGATGCGTACTACATTTACCCTGTGAAACCTTACTTAAACAAACAAAATCAATCCTTGCTATTTTAATAACCATAGAAAACTTAGATTTCATTTATGGAGTCCTTAGTGCTCTCGAGCTTGGTTGTTTGCTTGCAGATGGTTCATTATCCAATTTCATTTTGCCAGGAAGCAGGGGGAAAAAACTGAGTTTAATTATTTCAGCGCTTAAATGTTGTATGCTTCCTTGCAAACTTTTCCCAGGTGCCTTACAAAACATTTGAGGTGCCTTGTAAAGCAAATGAGATCAAACCATCTCCATGGTGTGTTCATTTCAGATGATGGTGAAGACAAAAGTCTTTCAAAGAGCTTTTTTTGGAATGAACAACTGCCAGCTGCATTTTTGTTTTACCCCTGATTTGAGCATTGTTTGGGAGATTGTGGTTTATTTATGGATATTTTAATTTTCTTTACTGTGAATGCTTTATTTATTGAGTTATAATTTTGAGAATTCATTCCAATTTGCAGACTCTGGGAGGTATATGAGGAAGAGATAAAAAAAGCATAATCCCCACAGTGCCAAGAACAATCCAATAGATTAAAAGTATGGTGAAATGAAGTTGTTTTGGCAGCTATATAAAATGTGAAGAGGAATGATTATGCCTGGATATATTATATGTATATCTGTTTGTTAAAGTTCAGGATTCCTAGCCAGTTGGGATGTGTTGAAAATAATAAATAATAAAATAAAAATAAATCAAACAGGCTAAAAATAGAAACCAGAACTGCATATCATTTAAACAGTAATCATGTTCAAGCAATAAGAGAGAAGGGGTGGTGGTAATGAAACTGTTCTGATGGAGCTCTGTAAAAATTTGTCTACTGGTAGAACTTCACCCACAAGTTGTGGAAGGAATATACTAGCTTCTTCATAAATATGCCACAGCTCCAGACTGTAAATGCCTGCAGGCTCAGAGCTGGCTGAACTTAAAGGATGGTGTGTTTAAACGGTAGGTATGGGAATGGAGAAGAAGGGGGAGAAATAGTTCAGAAAAGATGCTTTGGTGCAGGAGGTAAGAAAAAGGTATAACTTATCTGCAGCTCTTTAAAACCAATACAGGTAGTCCTTGGGTTACAGCAGCAATTGGGACCAGGATTGCCATTGTTAAGTGATTTAGTTGTAAATCAAAATACCATAAGATATTATCACTTAGTGATGGCAATGAAGGCAGTCCAATTGTTGCCATAACCCCAGACTGTTAATCAGGAAAAGGTGAGAGTTCCAGATAAAGGAGTGTGTGCAGGGTGCACAAATTTCATGGGTACTTGGTAGTGCACATGGGTTGGCAGGGGGCCACAGAAGAGCTGACAAAGTGCAAGAAGAATGGGAAGAAAGGGAGGTGCTGAGGTGGATGCAGATGCAACTGCAAAGGGAGGAGGTGCAGGAGGAGCTATGTTCTCTGTTGTGAAAAAGCGTTGAGCAACTTAATGGGATGACTTTACCTTCCTTGCCAGTTTCCCTCATTGCAGCATTGCAATTGCGAGCCAGGCACCTGAGCACTTGCATTGTAATCACCTGACTACAGAGATGCTGCAACAGTCTGGAACTTCAAACACTAGTCATCAGTTCATTTTTTAAAGTGTTTCTATAACTTTGAGCAGGTGCTGAACAAATGGACTATACATCTCAGAAGTTTCAAGACAATTGGTCAGGTATACTGGCATGTTCAGCCATATCTGGAAGGCCTCAAGTACCCATTTTATAATCTATATGACTAGGAAAACTGTCATCACGTTAAATTTGGATTTAGACTTAAGTGCAAGGTTCATAGCACAAATCAGCCTGGATCAACCTTCATTTTCTGTGGAATGTTTTTGCTTGTTTTAGTGAAAGTTGGTTTGCATAGTAGCTGAAAGTTTTTGCTGTGGTTACTGAAATAACACATGGAAGCAGAGTGAGTTAATTGCCTTTATTGGATTGAGCAGGCAACCTTCAGTTTTCCTACTGTTGGACTCATGATCATTTCCCCCATTTATATTATACTGGGTTAAAGTATTACTGTGAATTTTCCATTTGCACTTCCTATAACTGCTACTTTAGAATTGCTTTTTTAGTATAGAGTGTAAACATATGTAGACATATACAGTGAGGGATTGTTTATACAGTATATCACAAAACTTCAAACTTCATTGCCCAATATCCTTAAGTGATTGTTTCAAAAGTAAAAACTCCCTTCCCTCACTTCAAAAATATAAAATCGATGTGTAAGTTAAATCCAACTTCCGTCGTTCTAGAAAAGCACAAGAAAATAAATATTTGGGCATGGTTTGTATTTCTTTAATTTTGATCTCTGGAGAACTCAAAAAGCTTTGAAGAACAATATCATTTAGAGAAATAATAACAGCATTGAAGGCTAAATTGCCTGTGGGATAAACATTTATTCATGTTTAAACCATTATGAAAGTTAATGTAACTCAGAAGGAGCAAAAATTACTGTAAAAGGTAAGGATGCTAACGGAAATATTCCACATCACATGTGCAGAATAGGATTTCCCTTTTTCTTTTTCCCTTTTCCCAATCTGATCTGAAGATTGCACAACTCTTCAGAGTAGATTTGTGAGGTGTTGAAGTAACTAAGGTTTCGGAAGGAAGAATTCATTCAGCTAGCACATGACTGTTCCATTGTTGAACACAGTTGGATACGATTTCATTGACCTTGGCAACAGCAAGCACCAGTTCAATAATAGACTTCCTGTGTGCTTTCCAAGAGTGCTGGTTTCCATGATGGCTTGATGCACCATTAGTTAAACTGTTGTTTTCTGTCTCTTGAGAGAAAGGAAAAGGATCTACTTTTGATGTCAGTCATAACTCCTGTCTTGTTGAATGGGACAAAACCAAAAGGCAGCAAAAAGCAAGTCTTTTAGGAACTGAAGGCTTTTATACAGAATAGAGAAAACAAATGGAATTCTCTAATCTGTGGTGCATGGAGGCTTCCTTGGATGGCAGGGCTAGAATCTCAACTATCCTTTTCTTTTATGCAGGGCCCAGAATTAGTCTTCCTCCTTCAGCACTTGAAGGTGGATGAAATTCAATTTGGTCACATCTCAATGAACTCCAAAATGATTCTAAAATAATAGGCAAATGGAAATATCCTTTAGTTTTTGTCTTTGTCCAAAATTGTGGTTCACTTCTTCAGTTAAAAACCTAGTGAATCAAAGGGTACTTCCATATATTCAGCATCATTCCTCTACAGAGGTTTTGCAATATTAGATGAGTGTCATTTAAATTATTGAACTGTCTAGTCCATAAAGTGCCACATCCTCAGCTTCATTCTTTCTTTGCACTTGTTTTCCATAGTGAGAAAGGGGGGGGGAGGAAGGTGTAGGGCACCAAGGAAGGCCTCTTGTGGAATGGGAGAAATTGTAAGAAGTAAAAGAAAATGGGATGAAGGGAACCTTTCTGTCCTTGAGAAACTAGATGCCCAGCAACTACAGAAGAAATTCTGCAAATTTCTTGCCTGTTTCCTTTGGAAGAAAAGGTCATTTATTTAGCTCCCTAATATGCTCAAGATCCATACAACTCCTGTATTGTTTGCCAAGGAGAAACAAGAATATGGCCTAGGACCCCTCAATAAATCGCAAACGAGCGGGGGCTTATGAACCACGGACCTGGCATTTAAATACACCACCCTAAGCCCATGGGCCTGAACTCCCTCACTCCTGGAAAAAGGGGATGCAATCAGGGGGTCGGAGCATGCCACCGCTTGAAGACAGTGGTGGCGCACCCCTGAAGAATGGTATGGCCCCCTATGCCACCTACCACCAATCCCAACCACCGTAGGGATCCGCTGTCCCACACCAGCCAGAGACCCGCCCACCCCCTGTCCCTCCCCTACCCCGCAAGGATTGGGTCTTGGCCCGGATCCAAATATGGCTGGGTGAATTCCCCCCAATTCTCCCTCAGCCTTATCCGCCCTCCTCCCTAACCCCTTAAAATAACCCATCAAAAAAGACAGTAGGGGTCTCCTATGTATATACACGCACCATGGACCCCTACCCTCACCCAACCACCTTTTCGGACCCCAAACCCTGGGACCATCATCAAGGGGAGAATTAAATGTGGCGGGTTGCTCCCAGGAGAGGGGGGATCCCCATAGGGCAAACAAGTCTGTGCTATTGTATTATGCACAGTCATAAGTTCATGAGACCAGCATGGTCCAGCTGGGAGTCAGATGTTAATAGAGGGATGTTAAAACCACCCTGCAAGGTCCAAGTCCAGACTGTCCATCAGCCCGCTCTCACCTGGGCTGACTCCTGGGGATAAGGCCCGCTGTTCTCTCACAACGCCAGGCCATAATCTGAAGGGAAAGTCCAACTGGAGCCCCACTGCTCTCTCACAGCAGTGGGGAAAGATGACAGAAATCCACCGCCCTCTCACAGCGGCTGTCCTCCAAGCCTGCAGAGAGGGGGGCACTACAGAAAGAGTCCAAATGGTCCACCTCTCGGCCACCATCACCATCGCCGCCATCTCCATCCCCACGCACGGTAGCAGGCCACTCCGTCTCCCTTGTCTGTCAGCCAGGTTGAAGTATCGAGCATCGCAGTCCCAGTCCAACAATACGCCCTGGATACAAAGGTCTTCTAGTCACCAGGGGTGGAGGCCCAGGGGCAGCCAGCGCAGCCAATATCTTGATTGCGTGGCACCCCCCCCCAACTAGCCGCCATGCTTGAAGGCCAAAACACAGCCTGCGCTGCTGGTGTCGAGGCAGCATGTCACATTGTAAAGAAGCCCTGTTCAGGGCCCAGGCGCTGCCTGCGCCACTGGAATTTGGGCCACACGGCGCACCTGCAAGAAAGTCAGGCAGGCTTGGCTGTGGCCGGCGTGGCAGTTTGTCGAGCCGCACGGCCCATCGCCAGCTCGCGTACGGGCTCCCCGGGGCTTGCAGGCACAGGCGCAGCTGATCCTCACGCCGCTCAGGCTGCACCGCTGCCTCCCGGCCGGCCGCTTCCCCAGCCACCCCAGGCCGCATTCCATGCTCTCTCGCAGCCAATCTTCGGGCCGCCTCCTGACTGGCAGTGGCCGACTCTCCCATGGTCCCAGACAAATCCGAGGGGCAATACATGGCAAAAGCCCCTCTCAGCCTTCTCTGACCACCCAATGCTAGAACCCACTGTGGAGCTCAGCACTGTGCGTCCACCATCTTGGGTGAGAAAAAAAATGTTCTAATAATACATTGCAAAAGAAAGTTGCAGGACTCACATCAGTTCACCTTCAATATTTGTTTAAATGCCACTAATGATATTTGCAATTGTATCAGTAAAATAACTTTAAATTATATAGTAATAGTTTCAGTCCCTGTGCTTTTCTACATACTTTAGAGAGTTATGAGTCTCCAGGAGTAATACTAAATGTAAAGGTTCTTCGGAACACTTGTATCTATGTCTATTGAAGGGATTAAGAAGGATAGATTGTTGCTATTGCTTAGTGGTGAAGAAAAGACATGACACACTTTGTGTCCAAATATAAACTATTTATTGAATATAAAAA
>JANHFR010005975.1:0-11484 GCA_032468015.1 Mimophis mahfalensis
GGCCAATTGGTCCAAGAGGGAGAATGATCTGGGGAGCCATATGAATGGGTAGAACAGCTGGGTCAGGCTCAGGATGCACTGGACGTATCTCCCTCCAGACGATCAGGTGGCGATACAGGTGTTGGAACAAGGGTGCTCCCATCCTCCAAAGCTGTCGGCCTGACGTAAACGAGGGCATGACACCCGTAGTCCAACATCTGCTGCACTCTCTGGGTGGTCTTTGCTAAACTGGACCTTGCCCAAGCCTACCAACAGCTACCAGCTGATGCCACAGTTGAAGCTCTGACGATTTTAACACATTGAGAAGTTTTTAGATGTTGCTGGCTGCAATTTGGGGTGTGCGTGGCACTGGGACTTTTCCATAGCCTGATGGAGTGCCTCTTGCAAGGCATCCCAGGTGTCATCCCCTATTTCAATGATGTCTTAGTGTCAGTAGCCAACAACGCCAAACTCTTCAACCATCTGCGAGCGGTACTTATCCATTTCCAGGAAGTTGGCCTCAAAGTTGAAAAAGAAAAGTGCAAGATCGCTGTTCCACAGGTAGAATTCCTTGGCTACCTTATCAATTTCTCTGGGTTACACCCTACACAGGTTACACTGCACGCAGGCAAAGGTCCAAGCCATCCAGGAAGCTCCCACACCCAAGAACAAGACCAAATTCCAGGTGTTTATGGGACTCCTAATTTTCTACAGCGTCTTCTTGCCACATAAAACATCCGTAGCTCAACCTCTCCATCAGTTGCTCGACAAGAAGATGTCTTGGTCCTGCGGCCGAGAAGATGCTACTACCTTATCTGCTGTCAAGGATCTACTATCTTCAAACTGGTGCAATACAATGAAAATTTTCCCTTGGTTCTCACCTGTGACACCTCTCCATTCAGTGTTGGTGCCATTTTAAACCACTGATTCCCAAATGGAAGAGAGGCCCTGATCACTTTCTTCTCATGGATTTATCACCAGCTGAAAGAAACTACAGCCAGCTGGACAAGGAAGCTTTGGCTGCAGTTGCTGGAGTCAAGTGTTTCAATGAATTTAGTTTCCATGAGTTTTCACCTCTATGGCGAGCCAGTCGACCTTGTGACCAATCACAAGCCACTACTGGGCTTGCTCGCCAAGGACTGCCAAATGCCACAAGTTTTGTCCCCTCATATGCTGTGCTGGACTGCGTTCCAACTGTATACAGCTACCACTTTCTGCATTGATCAGATAAGACATCTAGCCATGCCAATGCCCACTCCTGACTGTTGTGGAGGATCTGGCTCCAGCATCATCTATTTTATTAATTGAAGATTTGCCATCTGGTCCCATTATGGTGTCAGAGATCGCTGCACACTCCGTGAAGGACCATGTCATCACCCAAATGCTCAACTGGGTTTGGACGGGGTGACGGAAGGAGCTAATCAGCACAGAGTTCCTTCCTTTCCACACCCGGCAATATGAGCTGTCCACTCAGTGGGGCTGCCTCCTCTGTGGGAGTCGTGTAGTGGTACTTCAGAGGCTGCGGCAGCCAGTTTTGGCAGCTATTGATGTTGGCCACCCAGGCATCAGGCAGATGAAGGCACATGTCTGCAGCTATGTCTGGTGGTCCAATTTAGACAAGGCCAACACTGATTGGGTCATGTCTTGTCAGTCTTGCCAAGAGTCAAGTCCAGCCTCCCCATCCACTCCAGCACATGAATGAGAAGCACCCAAGACATCTTGGTCAAGGGTGCATATTGACTTTTTGGGGATTTTCCATGGACAGACTTTTATTGTGGTTGTGGATGCCTACTCAAAAGGGCTTGAGGTGGTACTCATGACATCAAACACCTGAGACGCCATGATCAAGGCTCTTAAAAAGGCTGTTTTTGACCCACAGACTGCCAGATGTCCTTGTTTTGGACAATGGGCCACAGCTCACATCAAGCCAATTTGAGCTGTTCCTGGTGGGTCACGGGATTCATTGTGCCCTGATTGCACCATTCCATCGTGCTAGCAACAGGCAGGCTGAGCGGATGGTCTGATCAGCAAAGGAAGCACTGGCAAGGATGGGCCCAGTGGACTGGCAAACATTGATAGCTGAATACCTCCTGGTCCAGCACATCACACCGAGCCCCACCACCAATAGGAGTCCGGCCAAACTCCTAATGGGTCGCCGCCTGCGGACTGACTTGGACTGGCTGCTCCTGGACTACTCCTCAGACGTCCCCACAGACTCGAGCAGCCAGCTCTGGTCATTCTCACCGGGCAATCTTGTCTACGCCAACAACTACACCCTTCTAGGAGCCCTTCCTGGATTCCTGCCTGGGTAGTGGACTTTACTGGGCTGCATTCCTACAGAGTGGCACTTGAAGATGGCAAGTTGTGGTACTGCCACATCAACCAACTGCACGGCCGCCTCAGAACCTCTGTCTGTTGCCAGCCAGAGTGGACTCAGCCAGAGACAACCCCAGCTAAGGACATGCTAGCTCAGGCACCACAAAGAATGGTACTGACAAGGGACTGTGGTCACAGATGCCTGCTGACTTGGTTCCTCTTGCATTGGAAGCACCAGTGACGGAGCCCCTGCTGCTGTCGCAAGTGGCACCTGAAGCAGCAGCCGCCATTTTGCCTATTCAGGGCTCCGGAGCTACTGGTCTTCAGACAGAACCTCATAGGTTGGGATAGACATATCACCACCCTGCCTGACTAAAAGACTACTTACGTTAGATGGTTATTTTGATCACCATAATGCTCCATCTTGATGGGGTGTTATGTATTGTATATAGTGTATAGTTGTCAGTTCTCATTTTGGTCCTCTGTTGGAGCGGGGAAAAAACTCTCTCCTGATTGGTTGTTTAGCTGATCAGTTTCTTATAAAAGGAGCTGTGTCAGCCAGGGAGTTTCAGTTGCCTTACAGGCAGTATTGAATAAAGAGCTGTTAGAAATCACTATGGCCTCACCTCCATTCTTCGCCCAGAACTTAATAATTATGTTCTTTCCTGAAGTCCTAAACAAATCCACTTCTGAATCTAGAGAAATGCAAACTTAAATTCTTCTGCTGTAGTTCTGTTCCTCAGGAATTTATTGCATTATTGAGCTAAGGTATTTATAGAAAATAATGTAAAGAATCATTCCAATTTGTCAATATTCATTTAAAGCACAATTCTATGTTCAGTTAGGTAGAGCAGAAATTCCACTAACCTTATTTTGTTTATAAATATTACCTCCTCATCTTGGCAACCAATTGTGGTCATCTTGAACAATAATTAAGGTTAGAGAGAATAGACAATTAAAAAATAGGCATCTTTTCATAATGAACCCAGGCAACAGAATTCTGTTGAGAGTTGGAATGGACTGTGTTTAAAATGATTTTGATAATCAAACTAGCTAATAAAATTACAGTTAAATTGTTTGTTTAAAATATGATTCATATATTAGGATGTTCCTACTCTAAGCATTTTTCACAATTGAGCCCAAGAACTATAGATCTCTTCATCCTAAGCTTCTATGTCTTATCTATATATATAAAACAGAAGTGTGGTGAGGCACGTGTGTGTGTATGTGCTCTATACACTCCTACATGGAACAACCAATCTTGCCCAAACTTGGCACATGGTGTTGCAAGATCAGCACTCGGGTGGGTCATAAAAACCTCTGAGGGGTCTTTCCCCCCAAAAAAGTGTGCTAAAGTGGACATTTCACTGCCCCATGGACATTTCACTGCCAACCTCTACTTCACATGTGCAGAAGGTTACCAGGCAAGGCATGCAAATCGGAGGCTCTCCAGCCAATAGAGGCAAGGCATGCAAATTGGGCAAAGAATGCTGGGAATTGTAGGCTGCATCATTGTCATAAATACCCAAGCAAAGCTGAGTTATCAGCTAATCTTGCCATATAATCTAAGTTAGGGGTGTCAAACTGGATTCCTTCGAGGGCTGGATCAGCATTGTAGTTCTCCTCAGCAGGCTGCTGGGCAGTGGGAGACGGGATAGACGCCTCCTGTAGCACCCTGCTGGCCAAAACAGGGCACAGGGGGCCACATGAGCCCCCCATGCTGCATTTTCAGCCTGGACGGCCTTTTGCAACACCCTGCTGGCCAAAGCCTGGATGGCAGTGTGCTGCAGGAGGCCATCCAGGCCAAAACAGGGCACAGATGGGCTGCAAACAGCGCCCCCCCATCGTTTGGCTCCCAGAGGCACTGCAGGCCAGTCCTTTACTATTTCCAGGCCGGCCCCATGGGCCAGATTTAAGCCCCCTTAAGTTTGATACCACCGATACAAGTGATGCATCCTTAGTGATATGCTATTTCAGAATCAGACATTTGAGTCAGTAAAATTTCTAATAGAGTATCTTTTTTAAAATTAGAATCCATTCATAAAAATCTTTTTAATGTTGCAAATTGAGTACTTTTTAATTAAAAAAAATCAGATGATTTTGATGAAATCTTTTGAATAAGAATTTATTCATCTAAGGACTTCAGATAATACCACTTGATAATCCCTCCTGTCAGTTGCTTTCATTTATGTAAATAAAATAAAAATATTGTTGTTGTTGTTGTCAGTTTAAATAATTGAACGAGACAAGCTGATCATGTCTGGAATTTGCCTTCTTAAATGAATATTTGTGTAGTTACAGTGGAACCTTGGTTCGCGAACATTTTGGTTTGTGACCAATTTGGGTTCCGAACAGAAAATCCAGCTGAGTTTTGAATCGGTTTACGATCCAAAACTCGGTTGGCGAACAAAAAACGGTGCGGAAAGTTTCCTTTCTGCACCATTTTTGCTTTGCATGCATGGTGAGGGTCACTTCAGGTCGAGCCCAATTTGGGTTGCGACCACAATCCCAGAACGGGTTGCTGTCACAAACCGAGTTTTCACTGTATTTCAAAATAAAAAGGCTAATATTTTTAAAATGAATTCAATTATTCTTTACTTAGTGCATTTTAGGTCATATTCCCTTGGCCAATCTCCCAAAAGGAGAATATTTTGGTTTTAGCAGCGGTAGTAAGAGGACATCAGGGCCAACTCTTTGACTAACTCATAACATCCAACTCCTGGGAAGGCCACTGTTTCTATTTAGAGTCAAGAGCAACATGGTGGGTGATCGGCTCAAAGAAAAGTACCTGGCACAGGAAGGCTAATTTGGAAGTATCCTGTAGGTAATGTATTCTGGCAACGAAAGAGAGGCTGGGTTCCTGTACTTAAGCTGCCACGTGAATAACAGAATAACTCTCTGTGAGAATCTATTACTGTATTTGTGCTTCTCGGCCCTCAGTGTGGAAGGGACAGTCACTCTCGAATTGGCCTTTTCAGCCATACTAGACCCTGTTCCAGAACCTCCACTCAGAGCACGATACCGTAGTCTTTTGAGACTGAAGGATGCCTTTTATTTGTGCTTCACTTAATTGTAGCTGTTCCCTTTGTGTCCACATATTATTGTGAAGTTTTGTCAGACATTTTTACCTTCAGCAACAAACCTTACTCTTAACCCTGACTATCAGCAGAAATATATTTCAATTTGGGTCAGATTTACGTTAGAACTTTTTGATTCCAACATAAATCTTAAAATTGCGAGTTAAATTGGCCTCAGATTTTGAAAAGAGGTGGGGAGAATAGGTAAATATGAAACTCAAATTTGCATATTGGATGTCGATAAGTTAGAAAAAAATAATATGTAAAAATATATGAGGCTTCAGTGAACAGTAATAATAAAAAATCTGACTTGATATAATTCAATCTATAAACTAAGCTTTCTCCAATTCTGGAGGCTGTAGTAGTCCAACATATTTGAAGAAATTTTGGAGACGTTTTGCCTAGATATTTAAGAATGCTTCTGTTGTTCAGATCACTATCCATTATTAGATATATTGATTCCCTTTATGCTGATTCTTAATCAAATGACTGGAGTAAATTAATGATAAGGGTTTAAAGAAAAATCATACAGCTCTACAGTTTTCAAGAAGTATCCATCCGTTCATTCATTATAGGGATTCAGTAGGAAGTAGTATGAGGGATCTTCACTGTAGCCATAATAAGTATTTCACTGATTTTGCAATTATCTTTTGAAAACATTTTGAAATTTTGCTGTAAGTTTAGTTTAGTTTAGTTTATTTCAATTTATATACTGCCCTTCTCCCAAAGGACTCAGGGCGGTGTACAGGGCTATTAAAAAACATACAATATAAAAATCAAAACAATATTAAACAATCGAGCCCCACAAACAAGTTAAAATAAATTAAAACTCCCCACCCCGTCAATCCAGGCCGGCCAAGGTAAATAAAAACGTTTTCAACTCTCGGCCAAAAGTTACCAGCTGATTGTAGTTTTGACAGTTATTTCGTATTCAATTCAGCAAACTAAAGTAGAAACTAAAGGAAAATGCATTCTCTTGTCTAGTCACCTCCTAAAGATTTATTGGGAAAGTTGTTTGTATATTTCTCAGGCAGTAATCCTTATTACTGCGACCACTCTTGTTGCTGTTAGTTTTAAATATTGGTTTTACTGTATAAGGGAGAATGAATTAAATAAGTTTTTCAAATTCAGTCTGCTTATTGCTTGGTACTTCAAGACAAAGCTTTTCATAGTTTATCTTGGTTCATTTTTAAATCATCTACTTATAAATGCATTAAAGGGGGAAAGATCAAATTATATACCCAGCAATAGTAGTATCAAGCGGCATTTTAGCACTAAATTAGTAATGTAGAAAGCCACTTCCCACTATTAAAAAAAAAAATTAAGTGCATTTTATGTCCAGAACCTCTGATATCTAAAAGCAAATTTAACTCAGTACTTTAGACCCAACAGTTCTCTTTGGGTAGAGTGCAGGAAACAATTGAGAAATCTTTCCAGAACATTCCTGTTATCATATATATGTCAAAAAACATTCCCCACGTATCACTGTTTTTGTATCTTCATATGAATGACTCCAGGAGTGTTAGCAGCTTGATATCAATGTATTCTTTCAGAAAACATTTATTCTGACCTTACCTGCCTTAGATCTGTTGTAAAGTTACCATGAATTCTGAATTTCCATACAGGTGGCCCTTGATTTATAACCATTCATTCAAAGCTACAATGGCACGGAATTAAGCAACTTAGACTATTTTTACACTTATGACCGTTGCAGCATTCCCATGATTACAAGATCTGAATTTGATCACTTGGCAGTTGGCATGTATTTGTGACAGTTGCCGTGTCCTCGGTGTGTGTGTGTGTGTGATGTGATCACCTTTTGTGACCTTCTGACAAGCAAAATCAATACGGAAGCCAGATTCACTTAAGAACCATATTTCTAAGTTAACAACTGCAGCAATTCATTTGCAGACTGTGGCAGGAATGGGGCAAAACTCACCTAATAACTCTTGCTTAGCACTGGAAATTTTGCGCTCCGTTGTGGCCATAAGTCGAGGACTACCTGTACTGTACCTGTAATACTACAATGTTTGCATAACCAAGGCTAATTGATGTATATGTGCACTTACTAATTTTGAACGATTTGAAAGTTAGATTTTTGTTACAAAAGGCAGGCATTTTAGTGTTCATTTTTCCACCTTGATTTTTGGCCAGTCGGAAAGAATAAAATTTTTATGATTAACTTTATAACATTAATACCTACTAAAATGATGGGTTGATAGCATGGTTAATTTAAGAGCATAATTCACTGTGACTGTGCAACTAAACTAACGCTAGCTAAGTTGTAGGCAGATATTTATTTTTAACTCTTATCTGGGAGTGTTCCACTGCTCAACTCTTAACTAGCTTGAACTAATTCTTGAAATAACTCATAAAAATAAGAATAAATCCCCCAGTTTTCACCAGTGATACATTCTCTAATTTTAAAACCCAGAAAACCCATCCAAATGCCTTCCAGCAACACTGATTTAAAACAGCATGCTTTAGTGATGTCAACTGTGAAGTTTTAAAACAGCAGTCTGCAACATCTAATGGTTTGACTAATCTTATTAAAAGGGGAGGATTACGCTGTGAATAATCTATCTCAACTTCATTGTAATAATTTTGCTGGTTACCAGGTGGGGTGGCAGTTGAAAAATTTGGTGAATGCACTACGAGAGGATCCGAGTGGTGTTATCTTAACTTTGAAAAAGCGACCTCAGAGCATTCTTACTGCGGCACCAGCCTTACTGAAAAATATGAGATGGAAGCCCCTTGCTCTGCAGGTAAACGATGCTTAATCATAAATCATACACCATCATTTTAGCTTTGGATGATCACAGTGCTGCTTTATTGTGCTTCATTTCAGCAGCAGCATATGTGGATTTAATCTTGTGTGCTTTGAAAATGCTTTGTGAACTATCTGCAAGATTTATTTGCTATCTTAAATGGACATTAAATCCACAGCTGGCAAACTCGAGGCAATCTTTTATTCCTCGTTTTTTAATTGTATATACCTAAACCTGGATTCTACATAGCCTTTTTAAAATGCATAAAATGATGTGCCGTAGTAAATAAATAATTTAATATTAAGTTAAAAAAACCCCCACTAACCTCATGCTGTGTCTTTTTGTTTGTTTGATTTTTGAATTGTGAATCTCCTTCCTCTGTTGAGTGATCAGTGATACTTTGCACAATAGAAGGAAATAGGTGGGTGCAAACCGAATTTAAAGTTGCTTGAGTTCAAAATGAGTTGTCCCAATTTTGGTAGAAGCATTTGATGCTGTTTTCAACATTTTGGGAATGTTCTGTGCTTAAGCTGCCCTGAAATTGAAATGGATTGTTTTTAGCTTGAAATGATTCAGATTTTAAATTCTGTATCACTAGAAGGAAGGTGTCCTAGGTACATGGATTATATCAATTTTCCCAGCAAAAGAAAATAATCTTTCTTTGTACATTGGCTCCAAGCCAAGTGACTTTTACTCTTTCCACCATATTGTATATACCATGTGTAGATTTTTGGAGAAGTTGTTTAAAAGAGTTAGGGGCTTGCAAAAATATCTACTTTTATTTTTGAAGACAATAGGTTATTGCCATATGGTATATTGAGATATTGTTGCTCTTATAAACAGCACTTTTACACTATGCTTGTATATTTTCAGAAGCAAAAATGATACAATGAAATAGGAATTAAGAAAATGCTATTTTTGCCGTATAGGTCCACACACTGTGTTAAGTTAATAATTATTTGACGTGGAAATAGAGCTGTTGTGTAATTTAGGTTTGAGGTGTGGCATTGCTAAACTGATTGGGAGCATATTTGTAAATTTTCAAAAAGACCAACTGGAGTGATAGTTATAAATTGTATTTGCATAATTTGGGAACCAAATTAATATTATTTATTTATTTATTTATTTAGATTTATCAGCTGCCCATCTTACCACAAGGTTAAACTCTTATGAATTTTACTTCACCATTTGTAAAATTTAAGGAAATATATCATCTCTAAGCAATTTTAAAAATATCAGGCTGTCATTGGAAGAAATAGGGAGAGGCATAATGAGGCAGTGTCAGAAATGGTTGTTCTGCCTTAAGGAGCTTCCAAGCAAGGCTCTATTACTGTACAGATTTATGATTTATTGAAACTTCATAGACATCTTATGGAATTGTATTTTAAATGTTCCATGATTAACTATAATGTTTTCTATAGGGTTTGTAGTAAGCAGCTTTCCTTTTCTATGCATTAGTTCATGTTTTTCGTGTGTAAAGATTTCTCCTTAATGTTTAAACACATAAAAGGAACTTAAGTAATAACAGATTCTGTTACCTAATATTTATACCATAGCTTTTCCTTAGAATATTTTACCCTCAACTTTATTTACCGGTAATGCATTTGACGGAATAAGAAAAGTGTTCCTGGTTTTATATGGAAAATTGGATGGGCAGAATTAAGGTAAAGGTAAAGGTTCCCCTTGCGCATATGTGCTAGTCATTCCCAACTCTAGGGGGCGGTGCTCATCTCTGTTTCAAAGCCGAAACTTCAAATTACCTGCACATAACTAGTCTACAAAGGGACATGGTAGCTCAGTGGCTAAGACACTGAGCTTGTCGATCAGGAAGGTCGACAGTTTGGTGGTTCGAATCCCAAGCGCTGCGTCACGGAGTGAACTCCCGTTACTTGTCGCAGCTTCTGCCAACCTAGCATGTAAAAATGCAAGTAGAAAAATAGGGACCCCCTTTGGTGGGAAGGGGAACAGCGTTCCATGTGCCTTCGGTGTTTAGTCATGCCGGCCATATGACCACAGAGATGTCTTTGGACAGCGCTGGCTTTTTGGCTTTGAAATGGAGATGAGCATTGCCCACTCGAGTCGGGAACGATTAGCATGTATGTGCGAGGGGAACCTTTACCTTTACCTTAACTAATCTACATATACATATGTATGTTGTTTTGTTGGTATACTGCTCTACTTCCTAGAGGATCCAGAATTCTGCACAAAAGAAAAAAGTAAGAACAATCAAAAACTAAAGTTCATCATAAAATAACACAACACTATATTAATAATGGCATTAAAACAGTCATTTTAAAAACACTAAATAAAAGAAAAGGTATTTTTATATTATTCAGCCAGAATATTTGTAATAACTGTATTAGCATTCTCCCTTCTTATTGGTTTATATTTTCTTGCCTGATATTTTTGTTGTTATTTTAATCATTTTGTTTTGTTTTAGTCTCTTAAAAAATTTGGTAAACTAATTCAGCTGGTTTTAGGTAATCAGATAGATTTCCTGTATAACTAAATCAGGTTAGATATCAGCTGCCAATTATTAGTAATTTTACTGCTGGAAATATCTTGAGTATTATGATGTTATATCCCTATTCTGTTTATGTGAATTTTTAGTGTTTCCATCTTAAAATATTCACTACAGCCTTTATTTGTTAAAATTGAAATTACAGCGGGAATGCATGGTTTTTTTCTGAAAACAATTATTGCTACATTTGCTTTTCAGGGATTTAATTGGTGTTCTTGAAATCATTGCTTATTGTTTTCTTTTGGGCAAATAAACTGCAGTTGCAATCACTTTTTTCAAAATTTTGTAGTCTTAAAGTTATTATATTTCAAATTATTCTTCTTTCATATCACATTGCAGATTGTTGGCATATGTTCACTTCCCAATCTCAATATTTCTGTTTTTTGGGAAAATGGCTTTTTAATCTGTGATAGGATCTAAGAATTCAAAGAGATCTACTGATAGAAATTAATGAAAAAACTATGCTTCAAGGGTGGAAGTTGCTAGCCTGCCTTTTATTACTCTTTGTTAAAGAAAATAATTCATATGTAAAATTATTCCAAGAGAGTATAATGTTTAAAGAGAAAAAGCAGACAGAGCCCTGAATAAAAATTCTCTGGATCAGTCTCCTTAAGACTGGTAGAGCCAGATAGATTATTTTTTTATGTTGTTTGTTTGTTTATCCATAAACCTAATGCTTTTATCTAGAGTTTAAATATACATCCACAAACTTCTACTGTGCTTCACTGTGTGTGTGTGTGTGTGTGTGTGTGTGTGTGTGTGTGTGTTTGTTTATTTATTTATTTATTTATTTATTTATTTATTTATTTATTTATTTATTTAT
>JANHFR010005975.1:45346-57893 GCA_032468015.1 Mimophis mahfalensis
GGTGGCCAAAGTATTTAAGTTTCATCTTCAGGATTTGGCCTTCTAAAGAGCAGTCAGGGTTGATCTCCTCTAGGATGGACCGGTTTGATCGCCTTGATCCAAGGGACTCGCAGGAGTCTCCTCCAGCACCAGAGTTCAAAGGCCTCAATTCTTTGGAGTTCAGCCTTTCTGAAGATTAAATAGGAATATAGGAATAGTCTATCCTGACACTGTGCTTTCCTGATGTTTTGCCCTACAATTCTTATTCTTAAGATAGCGTGTCATGATGAATTCTGATGACAGCATTGTATCCAAATATGGGCACCAGGTTGGAAAAATATGGCTGTAGTGTTGTATAATATAGATTTTGTCTAGTATATAGTATAGAGTTTTAAGGAAGAGCAAATGCGCCTAGAGTATCAGCATTTTGAACTTTTGTATCGTTTCAGTGCCATGAAATTAACGAAACAAATGTTCAGTTGACTTTTTAAAATATATATATATATATTAAAAGAGGGCTTGTTTTTAGTTTTTGTTTTTGTTCTTGATATCTTGAGAAATAAAGTCTTGACAAACTTATAAACTTTCTGTTTATAAACTTTATATACATTTTGCTTAGCATACTGAAAAAAATCCCTTAGATTCCATTTTTCTGGCCTCTCTTATCTATGGTTGGTTCTAATTATAAAACAAATATTTAGAGTTGAATATGCAACACTTCTTTTTCAGTATATAGAATAGCACTGTACATGCATCCATTAATACTGAACACTCAACTAAGTTGACTAAACTCTAAAAGCCCTGCTGAATACACGGCAGCACTGTATGGATTAAAATTTAATATTCTTTCCTAAACATTTTAAGATGTTGGTAGTGTTTTTTTTTCCCTTCGTGGTACCTAAAATGGAGCCGATGTTTCAAGCTCTATCCAGGCAAACCATTATAACTGGTTTTAATGGAGCAAATCTATTTGTAACCCAGCCTCAATTTGACAAAATCACGGGAGCATCTTTTTCCTGAATACAATATTATACATTCTTCTATACTAAATGAATTTCTGCACTTCCTTATGAATACCCTATGATGAAATCTAAGCGTAATTTATATTGCTTATAAGGAAAATAGCTTCAAAGCAATATTGTTTTGTACATTTGAATTGCTAAGGTAGCATTTCACCTAGAGATGCTGACATAATTAAAACTGTGATAAAGATGGATATCTGAAAGCTATGGAGTTTATTTTCTTCATGTCTTGCAGCTGAAATTTTAGAAGACAAACCTGCAGATTCATTGCAAGACTTGTACCGATCTTTGGAACTAGCTAGTTTATCCCCTCTAGGAGATCGGCAAATTTCTACCAAAATGGAATACAAGAAGTCTTTCATTAAAAGATGCTGTGACCCAATAATCAATGAAAAACTGCACCAATTGCGAATTCTGAAAAGCACTTTAAAGGTAAGATGAAAAAAGAAATTGTCCTATCTAAATGCATGGCTAGCAAGGGGTCTTCTTCAGTTATTACTTCTGAAGCCACAGAATGTTTTTTGTGTTCTTTTGATTGACATTTTTTCTGTATCTTTAGTTGTTGTTGTTAGTTGCGGTCGTATCCGACCCATCGCGACCCCATGCACAATGTTCCTCCAAGCCTTCCTGTCCTCTACCATCCCCCGGAGATGGTATCTAAAGATAGTAGATACCATCTACTATCTTTAGTAGACATGCCAATTAAAGTGAGAAGACCAAAAATAAAAACAAATGTATTTCTGATTACCCCGCTTTGCCCAGGTATAGTCGTTAGTATCTCTATGGTTCCACGCCCCCTCCATATCCCCCCAGCCTAGGCCTAGGCCTAGGCCTGGAGAGCCTCTGAGGTGGAAGATCTGGGACATGCCAGTAAACTGTAGATTAGTATCTCTATGGCTCCACGACCCCTCCATGTCATCCTGGCCTAGACCTAGGCCTAGGCCTAGAGAAGCCTCTGAGGGGGAAGGTCTGGGATACGCCTGTAAACTAGATTAGTATCACTATGGCTCCATGCCCGCTTACCTGCCAGCCGGCTACCCACACTCTGTTTTACATGTATATATATAGATATAGCATATTTATTTTGTAAGACATAGAACTGGAAAATTCTTAACTATAAAGTAATGATTAAAACCTTCTATCAAAGTTAAATCATTTCTCAATTATGACCATAGGATTAAGTTTCTAAGGAAACCTGTGTCCTAAATATGGTATGTGTCTGTGGGTTTTCCTCATTTTTTTCTTTTTTGTTTCTTCAAGGCCAGAGAAGAAGAAGTAGCTATGATAGATAAGGTTCTAGATAATCCAGATTTGACATCTAAAGACTTTCAAGACTGGAAACAAATGTACCTTGATCTCTTCCTTGATAGTTCTCAGAACAATGCGGCACAAGATCCGGTAAATGACTCCAATGACGTTGATGTGCTTCTAGGTTCTTTAGCACACACCCATTCCTACATTGAAACACATGTATAACAATAATTTTAAACATCTTAAAACTTTGTTTTCAGCCCTTTTTGACAATCCAGACTTTAACTCAAAAGAGTAGCTTTTATATCACGTTGTAGGATATCTATTTTAATGTTTATGACATGAGTAAAGTACACTTTAATGGTCATTGTGTGAACACAAACTTATATCCTTTTTATGCTGCCGATGCTCAGTTTATTGTTTATGTTTACAAATGCTGGCTATGATCCAAAGGAGTGTGCATTTATGGGATAGAATGATTAGCTTTTTGTTCGATGTTGGTGCTGACACAATCTTTATGGCTGAAAAGTCAGTTTACTTTTTAAACGGGACAGAATTTCTTAAGTTGCTTCTTTGGATCAAGTCCATTGTCTTTACCATTTTTTAAAAAATAATGAGTATATATTTTAAAGGCTTACATTGATTTCTCAAGGAAAAATTGGCATTAAGAGCAGTGTTTAACTACTGAAGATTAATTCTATTTCCTGTTTTAATAATATGTAATTGTTGTAATGAGTTACATTTTCAAAGTGCAGCCTTTGTTTTAGCCAGCGTGACAATTAAACTTTTATATTTAGTGGGATATTTTAGATATTTTCATAAATTACAGAAGAAGCATAATGCTGTGATTGTGATTGCATTTAAGAAAAAAGGTCAGGGAATAAGAAAAATGTACTTTCATAAGCTTGAATATTAAAAAAATAATTTCCTTTTTTCCAGGTTTTTTTGGGGGGGTTGATTAACAGACAATCTTTAACATAGATTAATAACGATAAAGGGCTCACTTTGATTTTAACACAGAGCACTATGACTGCCTCTATCATTGCCCCTTGATGATTTTTAAAGCTATTATACTGAAAAATGTTGCTTTGCCAACCAAAGTATCCCATTCATTAATTTATTTATAAAAACCTCGGTATTATGACAGCTGAAACCATATTTTAAATTCAAAACTGACTTTTAACAAGGCCTTTATTCGCTAATCTACTAGACATTCCATATTTTGGGGAAAGTTATACTTAATTCAACACAACAGCTTCAAGAGACATAAATATTCACTATAAAATCAGTGTTCTAGATTTTAAAGAATCCTCAGGAATCATTTTAAATATTCTAAATTGTTAATTTTTTAGAACAATCAAATTTAGTGTTGGGGGTGAGATTGAAGAACCTCTGAACATTCATAGTGAAATATTATCTAATTGTTCTTGAGCTCTAACTTTTTTCCATTCCTCAGTGTCTGAAGGATAATTTTGGTCAACTCTTAATGTGCACCTAAAATCACTGGAACATAAATTATTACTAATTCAATTGCTACTGATTTTAAGTGTTTACTCCTGTGCTTCCCAAACTATGCGCCATGGTGCCACAGGGCACCACAGCAAATTCACCATAGCAAAACTCACAGGGGCATCGTGGGGGATATTTGAGTCTAATTACCTACTTAAATGGGTCATTCCACCCCAAATGATCAGATGCTCCGCACCTCACCATCTGAGATTTTGATGAAATTTGGCACAGCAGTTGGTTAGGGCCCAAATGAAACCATGTAAAATTTTAGCTCTGCAGCTCCTATACTATACTATACTATACTATACTATACTATACTATACTATACTATTTATTTAATTAATTAATTAATTAATTAATTAATTAATTTATATACCGCCCTTCTCCCGAAGGACTCAGGGTGGTGTACAGGGCAGTTAAAACAAACAACCATACAAAAGTTAAAAGGAATTAAATTAAACAAGCCCCAAACATACAAACAATGAAATATTAAAACAATTAAAAACCCCTCAGTCCAGGCCAACCAGCTCGAATAACCAGGTCTTCAGGTCCTTGCGGAAAGACTGAAGGTCGGGGGCCATCCGGAGCTCCACTGGTAGCTGGTTCCAAAGGGCAGGTGCACCCGCAGAGAACGCCCCCCCCCGGGGACCGCCAGCTGACATTCCATGACTGGCAGCACCCAGAGGAGGCCCTCTCTATGGGAGCACACAGGGCAATGGGAAGTTGATGCCGGTAGCAGGGTGTTCCCATAAATATTCCAGACCCAAGCCATTAAGGGCTTTATAGGCCATAACCAGCACCTTGAATCTCACCCGGAGGGCAACCGGAAGGCAATGCAGCTCGCGGAGAAGAGGTGTTACATGAGAGTATCGGGAAACCCCTGTTACAATTCGCGTGGCCACATTCTGCACCAGCTGAAGCCTCCGAGTGGTCCCCAAGGGCAGCCCCATGTAGAGTGCATTGCAGTAGTCTAGCCGGGAGGTCACAAGCACATGAGTGACTGCATAGGGTGTCTCGGTCCAGATAGGGGCACAACTGGCACACCAGGTGAACCTGGGCAAAAGTCCCCCTGGTCACAGCTCCTATATGATCTTCCAAAGTGAGCTGCGCATCCAGGAGGACGCCCAAGTTGCACGCCTATCTACGGGGGTAACACCTCACCCCCAATAGTCAAAGATGGAACAAGCTGGGTATTCCGAGACGCCGGTATGTACAGCCACTCAGTCTTGGCAGGATTCAGTTGAAGCCTGTTCCTCCCCATCCAGACCCAAACCGCCTCCAGGCACCAGGACATCACCTCGAGGACATCACTGGGTTGGTTTGGAGTGGATATTAAAAGTTGGGTATCATCAGCATACTGATGATACCCCACTCCAAAAGCACGAATGATCTCACCCATCGACTTCATGTAGATGTTGAACAGGAGAGGTGAGAGAACCGACCCCTGAGGCACCCTGCAAACGAGGGGCCTTGGGGCTTATCTCTGCCCTCCCACCAACACCCACTGTGAGCGGCCAGAGAGATAGGAGGAGAACCACTGTAAAACAGTGCCTCCCACTCACAGCCCCCTAAGCCGCTGCAACATGATACCATGGTCGATGGTATCAAAAGCCGCTGAGAGGTCTAAAAGGACAAGGACAGAGGAATAACCCCTGCCCCTGGCCCGCCAGAGATCATTCACCAGCCCGACCAATGCTGTCTCAGTGCTGTACCCAGGCCTGAAGCCAAAATGGCCACCCATTTTAGACCCCCCGCTATTTTTGCCTGAAAGGAGTTTTGCTCCAAGCTGCTCTGGTGGGTTAGATAATAGGGGAGTGGCTTTCCAAAAATGAAAGTGAGTAGACTATGTGTGTTCCTAGACTTAGGAACAC
Source organism: Mimophis mahfalensis (assembly GCA_032468015.1). Taxonomy (NCBI): domain Eukaryota; kingdom Metazoa; phylum Chordata; class Lepidosauria; order Squamata; genus Mimophis; species Mimophis mahfalensis. The sequence continues at coordinate 50,979 of JANHFR010005975.1, forward strand.
TCATTCGGCCACAAATACTTATGTACTTCAAGTTGCTGTATTTTGAGAAAATGGGGGTCACCATTAAGATTTTTGGGTCACTAAGGTATTTTCCTTTGTTCTTTCCAGTGAAACTCACTAAAGGACGATATTTAACTGCCATCATGTTCATCAGGAGCTTCAAATATGGCCAATTTTTGGGTTTTTCCAATTCCGGTCAATCTTTTAGGCCTTATAGCTCAGACAAGAATAAAGTGAGAACCTTGTGCTTTTAACCTAATACTCTTTACACAAATATAAATCAAACTGCCAAAAACAGCAACTGCAGACTTGTTAGTTTCCAGGCTATAAGGCAGTGGATTTTGGTGCAAGGGATGCAACGGGCAATTTTTATCTATTTTCAGCCCACATTTGCAAGAAAAGTATTGAGTTTATAGTCAAATGGATGTGATTCTTGAAACCTCTTGGCATTTGGACCTCTCATTGCTGGCTCCACGTCTCCAGTGGGGTGTCTAAAGGGGCTGCCATTTTGGGCATAGTATAGGAGCTGCAAAGCTAAAATTTTACATGGTTTCATTTGGGCCCTAAACCAACTTCTGTGCCAAATTTCATCAAAATCTGAGATGGTGATGCAGAGCCAATTCCTAAACTCTGATCAGTTGGCATGGAATGACCCGAATCATTAGGTATTCTTGAGCCATGAAAAAATGACCATGATACTAAAGGGGCAGAGAACAGAGAAAGATTGGTTAAATCTGATCAAGTTCAATGTTTATTTAATTTTCGTATGCCCGTTGTTCAGGATGTCATGAATTTGGGAGGTTTTTTTTCCCTAAATATTAATTTACAGTTCTCCCTTGAGTTTCCAGCATAGGTGTAGCAAATACCTTTTGAGTGTGAACTAACACATAGTGTTCAATCACTCCCCCCTTTTTCTTAACCACTTCTCTGCCATGACCATTCCTGCCTTGGCTGTAGAATTGGGACTACAGTGGAACCTCAGTTCACAAACGCTTCTGTTCACAAGCAATTTGGTTCACAACCAAAAAATCAGCTAAACGTTTGACTTGGTTCACAAGCAAATCTTCGGTTCGCAACCAAACTTCCTGAGGATGAAGAAATCTTAAGACAGAAAACACCAAGAAGGAGAGCGTCCTTCCATCGCGGGGGCGGACTCTCCCGCAAAACAGCCACCTCTCTCGCGCTCAGAATCGACCGACTGAACAGTTTCCTCAGTTGTTTGTGGTTTTTTCAGGGTTTGTATAAAAGGATTTTACTGTCACACTGCGCGTTCTGTGGCATAGTTAACTACAGTCCTGTATTTGTGTGCTCCAAAATCTTTTTTTAAAAAATTGAGTTCATAGGGGTCTGGAATGGATCGATCGTATTTCCATACAATCCAATGGGAAAATTTGTTTCGGTTCACAACCAACTTGGTGCACAACCAAAGTTAAGGAACTAATTGTGGTCGTGAACTGAGGTTTCACTGTACAGTACCTTCAATTACTTTCAAGATAGAAAACAAAGGGAACATTTTGTCCTGAAATTGTAACCTGAGTTCAGGAGAGCGTACTGTCGATTCCCGTTTGTTTTCTTCTTCTGTTTAAGCAGAAGTGCTTTGGCACTCCAGTGTCAAGGGGGCGGAAATGGCAAAAAAAAAAAGAAAAAAATTGACAAGACCTTTCTCGATTATTTTCTGTTTGTTAGACAAAGCCGACTGGGACTCTGCATTCATAAGTGCATTAAGAGAGCAATAAAAAATGCAACAGAGAGGAAAGGGGGAAAAAAGAGCAGTAAAGTTCATCCAATGAATAATAATAAACCTGTAACTGTTTGATTTTTTGTTAAGGAAAAATGTCTGTCTATCTGTCTATCTATCTAATCATAGTGAGATTAAAAATGATGTTTACAAGGCGTAAGGCTGAACAACAAGTACAGTTGTCCATTTAGAAAGAGAAAATGAGTCATGACATTTCTTTACTATATCCTAATTGATTGCTTGAAGCATCTACTGCACAATTATATTTCATCCAATCCAGTGTTTGTTCAGCTTTATGAAAAATTGTGATGCCTGCATTCTATGGAACCTGCGTATCACAACATTATTCTTGCTATATAATATAGCCAAATCCCCAATATCACAATGTAAAGTATCACAAAAGTCCAAATGTTTCTGAGAAGGCCGATCTGTGCTAGGGATGTAAAAGAAAACATGTATATTTTTGCCTTTATCCGCACTTTGAATTTTACCCTGGCAAAAATGTCCATGTGGCTTTTTTTAATGCTTTTCTGCACATGTGAAGAACTGAATTACGAGCTTGTCTTTCGTTTCAAAAGAAAAAAGAAGGATAATGTACTTTTCTTTCTCAACTTGCTTCCAGCTTTTGCTTGTTCGGCTCTGTGAATGTATTTTTTTTTTAAAATAAATAAATAAATGAATGAAAAGCACTATTACGTTCTAGTCTTGGGACCAAAATCAAGAGTGGTGTTGTTTGTTTCTTTTCAAAGGCATTTTGGATTGCAAATGTTTTGCAAACTTTGCACAATTGTTCAGGAGATTGGCCTTTTCCAGCTCCTTTAACTTCATATCTATTCAGTTGAGGTCAGAATGAAGAACTACGCATTGAGGTTGTATAAAATACCAGATCCAGTAACCATTTAGAAGCATATGTTTGTATAAACAGTTATTGACTGCATGACTTGTTATAAGTTGTGATATTTTGTATATTTCTCACATAAAAACACTTGATCTGAAATTAATTCTGTTTCCAATATTTATTCTAAATTCTGGCCGGGCTTTTCTTGTAATGTCTCAGTGCCTAATTTTTATGTACTGCTGCATAACTTCCACAAAGATGAGGAATCAGGTTAGAAACCAGATATTGCTATTACTACTATTAATTTTTTTTTGCCAAGACATATATGATAAATATGCTTGTGATCAATATTTATTAATTATTTTTATCACAAAGTTTATTACAAATAGTGCTTTATGAACAACTGAGTGTAATAGAGAAAATGGTCAACATAATTCTGTATCTTCAGTTCTATGTTTCTTCAATACAGAAAATATATTGGTTTGGGAAGTAGCTGGAAAGCTACATGTGAATACTTATTTATACCAATTAGTCTTGTTGTAGGGATGTGGTGGCTCAGGGGCTAAGACGCTGAGCTTGTCGATCAGAAAGGTCGGCAGTTCAGCCGTTCGAATCCCGAGTGCTGCATAACGGAGTGAGCTCCCGTTCCTTGTCCCAGCTTCTGCCAACCTGGCAGTTCAAAAGCATGTAAAAATGCAAGTAGGAAAATAGGGACCCCCTTTGGTGGGAAGGAAACAGCGTCCCCTGAGCCTTTGGTGTTTAGTCATGCTGGTCACATGACCAAGAAGACATCTTTGGACAGTGCTGGCTCTTTGGCTTTGAAATGGAGATGAGCACTGCCCCCTAGAGTCGGGAACGACTAGCACGTATGTGTGAGGTGAACCTTTATCTTTACCTTTAATCTTATTGTAAGAATCTGTATTTAGGTTCTTGGTAAGTCTGTTAAGAAGCTGGAAACATTCATGGCTTTTCAGCATATATGCATAATCTGGGAAAGTGTGAGCAACCACATCTTCAGGCAGCTGTAGACGTAGGCTAATATTTCAAATGCACTCAGGTGGGAAAATGGTAGGTAGTGGAGTGCATAAGAAAGCTTTAAATATGAGACTGCTTAGTGATCTGGCCATCTGGAGAAATTGCTACTTTGCTGGCTCATACAAAGCCAGTGCATGCCGAAAGACTGAGGACGGAGCAGTCACAGCACTGTATGCGACAGCCTGTTGCTATGCAATGGTTATTGCCTGCGGGGCACCTTAGCAAAGACACTTTCAAAGACAAAATTCAACTACAGTTTGTACAATTTGTCTAAGTTGAACTATCTTATGCTTTAACAAAAGCGACATTGCTGCAGAGGTGGGTTTCTACCGATTCGGCCCAGTTTGGGTGAACTGGTTGTTAGCATTGTGTGGGCGGTTGAAAGTGGGCCCACCTACCCGCCGACGCTTCTAAGCGATCCTTTATCGCTGTGTGCGCACTCCATTAAGATTAGAAAAAAGCTGAGATGGGGCAGAGCCAAAAAATAGCTCAGGCGCGCCAATCAGCTGTTTTTTAACTCTGCTGCTTCTCAGCTGTTTCCTAGCCCAAACGGAACGTGTGCACCTATAGCAGTAATCTTTCTTCATCTAATTTCTACCTCTTATCTCTAACCACTCATAAAATCTATTCCATGTTGAACAATATTCTGTGTCTCCTTGGTCTTTTATTTTTAATGTCAATCTATCCATCTCTGCACAGTCCAATATTTTCTGAATTAGATCTTCATCTAATGGAGTATTCTCATTTTTCCAATATTGTGCAAATACAATTCTCACTGCTGTCAATGCATGTAAAATTAGGTATATAGTCCCTTTATCATAGCTTTCTGGTAATATATCTAATAAGAATATTTCTGCTTTCAGTTCTATATACTGCTTAATCATCTTTTCCAACCACGTATTTTTGTCCAATGTTCTCTTGCTTTCATACACATCCACCACATATGGCAGTAAGTACCTGGGATCTGATTACACTTCCAACACTTGGCGGATGTGTTACAGGAGGTCACAAAGAGGAGGAGGACGGGGGTCAAGCTATTTTCCAAGGCACCTGAAGGCCAGACAAGGAATAATGGATATACTGATCAAGGAGAGATTCAACCTGGAAATAAGGAGAAATTTCCTGACAGTGAGAACAATCAACTAATGGAAGAGTTAGCCTTTGTGGGAGCTTCATTCCTGGAGGCTTTCAAGAAGAGACTGACTGCCATCTGTCAGAAATGGGGTAGGGTCTTCTACTTGGGCGGGGGGTTGGACTAGATGACCTACAAGGTTCCTTCCAACTCTGTTACTGTAATCTGTTAATCTGTTTATGCCCTTTGCAGACAAAAGTGAATCATGCATAATATATACATGGGCAGCTTTTATTAATGTGTATGTAACAAATATTTCCCCAGCAGCATTCTCCAATAGGACACAGAAGATAGCTATACAAGAGCTGTACCTCCAGACACTACTAGGTATATATGAGGTGTGTAAATTAAGTAATGAGACTGGCAACATAGCATTTGATCTGCCAACACTTGGGAGGTGGGACTTGGAAGGGCGGCATGTGTTACGCCTTCACTATGAGTTTGAACTCGCTAGAGTCATTTGGTTGTCCGTAGCGATCTTTTTCGTGAAACAGTTTTTCATAGCGCGTTCTAAAATTCAACTCTTCCCTGATCATTCTGACTGTCAACCGATGATCTGAACGCACAAGATCCCGGATTCTGTTGACATTTTCATTGGTTCTGAAGATGAAGACCTTCCGCTGCGTGGTTCACCTTCAGTCGACTCTCTTCCTTCCGAAAATGCCTTGGGCCCTTGACAAAACACTGTCACCATGGGCCTGCTGAAGTTTTACAAAAGTTTCCGTTGCACTGTGCCCAAGTCTGAAGCAAAACCTGATAGCACACCGTTGCTCGAAATGATGTCACTCATTTTTAGAATGCACTGGAAAAAACTGTTTCATGAAAAAAATCACTACGGACAACCAAATAACTCTAGCAAGTTCAAACTCGTGCTGAAGGCATATCACATGTTCACCTGCCGCCCCTCGAAGTCCCACCTCCCAAGTGTTGCCGGATCAAACGCTAGTTTCATTACTTAATTTACTCACCTCGTATTTAGTATATTGTCTTGCTTTAAAAAAACATTTTTACAGTTATTTATACTTGTGGCTTTTTCCAGCTCCATAAATTTTACCAAATGGAAACCAATGGCGGGCACAACTGAACATCTGGGAATGAAAAATTTCACTTGTTTTTTCACATGGTGTTTATAATTACACTTTCCAAAGTAATTCCACGTAGTATTTCAATAATAGTTGAAAAGTAGCATTTTCCTGAGAAGATCAGCCTATTTATGCATGTAAATAATGAATTATATAGGCTTGAGAACATGTTGATGTTATGTGGCCACTTGGATAAGACTAGGTTGTAGTAAGAACAGTTGGCAAATCAGGGAAAAAAAATAATTGTACCTTTAAATAGAAGACAATTAAGAATCCCTGATATCACAACAGCTCTTACAATCATATTTAATTATTTGTTCATTTCATGATTAAATAAAGATGAGGGAAGTATTGTTTGATATTCCTATGAATTAACCAGCATTGTTTAACAATGTGGACTATACAAAATTGCAAAATTAGAAGTAGGCATCTTGCTTTTCATAAAACTATGTTGTTCCTATTTCAGGCAGGTTTTACTATAACATAGTAAAAATCTTGACATTATATCTCTCAGATTCATTCTTTCTCTAGCAACAAAAATACAATTTCATACATGATAACTTGCTGTTTTAATCAGTAACATATCTATGTTTAACCATATAAATCAGGGATGTCAAACTCAATCCCAACACAGGCCACATCCGGAGTTTGCCCCTGGGAGGCTGGGGTGGACCTGGCCTGGTCATTGTGGCCGACTGGGTGGGTATGGCCAGGCCCAGGGCAGTGAGCCAGTCCCTTGCCATCTCCGGGATGGCCCCGTGGGGCAAAGAGCCACATCCGCAGCCTACCACAGGGCATCCTTCCATTATCCTTGTTTTCCTAGTTCAGGGGTCGGCAACCCGTGGCTCTGGAGCCGCATGTGGCTCTTTCATCCCTCTGCTGCAGCTCCCTGTCACATAATTTTGAGAAGAGCTTCCAATTTGGGTGGGGGGAGCATGGCGCACCAGGAGGGGACTCTATGGCAAGGGGAGGGTTTTCCTGTCGGTTCCACAATTGATAGAGCTTTTGTTTAGGATGTTGTTAGTTGCGAAGTCGTGTCCGACCCATCGCGACCCCATGCACAATGTTCCTCCAGGCCTTCCTGTCCTCT
>JANHFR010005976.1:18976-31510 GCA_032468015.1 Mimophis mahfalensis
AAATAGTTAAAAGCAAATTAAACTACCAAATTCGATTAATGGTTAAAAAATTAAGAACCAATTAAATTCAAACTTAATTTAATGTTAAAAGTTAATTAAAACAGCGGTCCCCACTCCTGGGCCTTGAGCCTTTCAGAACCTGAACATGGAAATGGCAGGTGAGTGTGCGTGCATGGATCCCCACTCCAGGGAGCAGTGGGTGAGCATGTGTGTGCATGCTCCATTCGCAAGAGCAGCAGGTACTTGTGCCCTCACCTCACAAATGGAGTTGCATGCACGTGCTTGCCTGCCTCATGCGTGATACCATCCCCTCTCCTCGCTGGTCCATAAAGCTGAAAAGATTGGGGAACTCTGAATTAAAAGATGGGTGGTTTTCAGGACCCTCCAAACCAGCATTTGGGGCAGACCTATGAACTTGGAACAAAGATCTTTAAAATTCTATGTTCCTTTTAAGAAGCTGAAATTAGTTTTCAGCCTACAACATCTGATATTCTTTGTTTTAAAACTTTCTGAAGTAAATTAGCACTTTTCTGGCTAGGTTTCTATTTTTAAGGCATTATGGAAATTAATAGTTACTATTTTTGTTTCCCATTTGGTAGCCATTTCTGAAACAATCAGAAAAACAACTACAATATTAATTTTGAAAAAAAGTGTTATTTCTATCAAGAATATATATATTGAGTCAGAGTGCAGCGATAAGTTACAATTGTCATGACATATCCTTATGCAGGATAATTAAATATTATTTATTCAAGCCCTTATACACAAGCTCATATACTTATTTAGTTATCTTTGTCTTCCTAAACATGTTTCTTTTTTGGGGCTTTCTTTCAGGTGTTTATCATAAATCTCTTGCGTGATAGCAAATATTTTCATTTTCGACCTGTAATGGACACTTATATTCAGAAGCACTTTGCAGGAGCCTTAGCATATAAGTAAGTCACCTCTTTATGGAGGCCAGTTTATTAAGTAAATGTTAATATCAACACAGTAATTTTTAGGATATTCATTTACTTGGGTTTTTGTACATACTAAGTTTTCACAGAGAATAGTTTATAGAATCAGCATAGCAAAGAGTTAAAAACGCAGCAAAATCATACCAGTAGTCACTGAAAGTCCAGTGATTATCAAAAGTGCTGCTCACCCATCATATGTTTAATTTATTGTAACATACATGTATATATATTCACACACACATACACTCATGCATATAAATAGATTGATGTAAGTATAGATAGAGATATTGATATATTTCAGAAAAATCTGTCACTTTGAGCTTCTCTCATATTAAAATGATCTCCGGTCCTTCCGTCGTGACCTTAAAACATGGCTTTTTCAACTGGCTGACTTGGACTGATGGGGGTGGGGGTTTTAATTGTATGTTTGGTTTTAATTGGCGATTATGGGATTTTAGGTTTAATATCTTTTTAAATTTTGTATTTTGTATTTTTTATTGCTGTGAGCTGCCCTGAGTCCTTTGGGAGACAGGGCGACATACAAGTCCCATAATTAACAAACAAACAAACAAACAAACAAACAAACAAACAAATAAATATACAAAACGTCTGTCAATGTTTGATGTGTGGTGTTTTTTTTTTAAGAGAACTCATCCGCTGTTTGAAATGGTATATGGATCGATCAGCTGAACTAGTACGGCAGGATCATATTCAAGAAGCAATGCGGGTATGGTTTCTATGTGAAGATCACTCAGTTTAAAAAATAAAATATTATTTCTTTTCTAAGGGCAAAACTTAACTAGGAATGAAAAATGAATAATATATTATTTAATGAATTTTTTTTCAGTGATTTCCAGCAATATCAATCTTCAGTGATGCTATTTAGAATTAAATGATTGTCTCCAAATATTGATTTATGAAAGTGATAGCTTAAAAATGCATTTACAAATCAGATTTATTGTGGTTGAGTCAGTGGATTAATTTAAATCTGCGGAAAAACACTGGAATAAAAATGTACTTACCGGTACTCATCAATAATGGAACTGGAGGGTTTCTTAAAGGTGCAGTTTCTTCTCAAACATACAGATAACAGTTGGATTCCTCCGTGTTATTTCTCACATGACCTTAATAATGTATTAATCATTAATATTAAGCAAAAATGATAATATTAATGTCCAAACTTGGAAAACAAATTTTAAAAAACTGAATAACCTTTTTGCACTACAGTGCTATCCAGATCTTTTCAAGTTTTTCTTTAAAAAATATTACCTTGTTTTGTCTATTTGGTTCATCTTTTATATATGTAAATATTACATATTTGCTATCTCCTACCAAAGATAAAGAATACCAGGCCATAATTTGCCAAATAACAATAGATTGTATGTTTTTCTTTTGCAAATACTTTGAACTGCAATTTTTGAAAATAGCTTTCTTGGAGGAGAATGCTAAATTTTGATTTATTTTATTGATTTTTAACTAAATAAATATGGATCTACCCACCTCTCAGAGTTGCTTTAAACTCTGAGATGGGCAGCAAATAAGTTTAATAATAATGCTAATATCCTTCATAAAACAGAATTTAAATATTAATAATGTACTTAATTTTTCCCCTTTGGCTATTTATAAACTCATTCTTTGTTTTCCTGATTCCTCTCCTGCTTCTTAAGGCATTGGAATATCTTTTCAAGTTTATTATTCAGTCTCGGATCCTTTACTCCAGAGCTACTTGTGGAATGGAGGAGGAACAATTTAGAGTCAGCATCCAAGAACTTTTCCAGTCCATCAGATTTGTACTCAGCTTGGACAGTAGAAGCTCTGAGACTCTCATCTTTACACAGGTTATAAATATCTACAGTTCTATTTTGTGTGTTTCATTGTTGCCTTTGTAAATTGACAACATATCAAAACTGTTCAGAGGAAAATAACCAATTGATTAAGAAAATACTAGCACACCATAAAACAATCCTTCTGCAATCCTATCAGTTTTTCAGTTTTCTGTTTATTTATTTTACTGGATTTACATGCTGTTTCAATCATATATGTCTTTGAGTGATACAAATAGTAATGAAATTAAAAATTAAAGACATGGTTATATTTCAGTATAAATCACCAAGTTCCTGAGAAACATCCACAACCCATATTTACATTTAACCATCAGGTGTGACAAAAATTACCCCACAGCCTGTGAAATCCAACTGGAACAATTTCACTTTTAGATCTCAAAGGACAGGCAGAGATTACTGGGAGAAGGTGGTTCCTAGATGCCTAATACTGAACTATGAAGCATTTTAAGTATGACAATCAACGTCTTGGATTGCACCCAGAACAATACTGATAAGCAATGTAGCTCTCAAAGCAGATGTGTTGTTTGGGTAGACTGCTGAGCATTCAAAACTTATTGAATTGCTTTATTGTGAAGCAGTTGAAATTTGTGGATAGTCTTCAATGCCCACCTTATGCAATAATAATTTAATTGAGAGGAAGGGTTAAGTGACTATGAGGAAAGCCTACCAATGTAGAAAAGACTAATTGTTACACAATTGTAACAGTCCTTCTTAACCACAGCTACCATCTGCTCTTAAGATGGAACCCCAGATTATGAATTAACACTGAATGGGAAGTACAGACCCATCCAGAGTCAGAGCTGGAATATCTTTGGAATTGGAGGGGTTCTATATTAAAGGTATTTCCCCTTGTTGGGATTGAACCAGAATCTGTTTATTCCCATCCAAACTTTTATGGCTTCCAAGCTCTGGGATAAAACCTGAGTCATATCTTCTACTTGTGTGAAGTCATGATACACAATTGAATATCATCTGTACAGCAATGCTACCTGTTCTGTGTTATTGGATGACCATCACCATTAGCTTCATATAGATGTTAACTAAGAGAAGACAAAGTGTCAACTTCTGCGGCACATCACAATGGAAGAGTCCCACCACTAATGTCCAGAGCTGCCCATTTAAGAAAAATTACTACAAACTAGTGTTATTTGCTTCTAACTCTTGCAAGTGGTCCAGAAAAATATTATGATCAATGGTGTCAAAGCGACCAAGAGAACTCACATATCCCACTCTTGCCATAGGATGACAGAAAAGTAATCAGTGTGGATTGAGTTTCGTGTCTGGGCCTGAATCATCATGAAAAGGGTCCTGATGATCTGTGTTCTCCAGTGCTTTCTGCTACTGCAAAAAACAGAAAAACCTCCTAACAACTTTTCCACAGAAGGAAAGATTGGAGACTAGCTTATAGTTATCTAAAGTTACCAGGGCATCCTATATCTTACTGAAATGTAGCATCCTCTCACAAAGAAGCATTGAACGCAATTCAATTTTATAAAGATTTTCTACAAAGATCTTACCAGCAAAGTAATAGTTGGCTCAGTATGTTTTACCGAGGAGATGCACTGTCTCTTCCCAAAGACGCATTCAGTACAATTCAATTTTATAAACATTTTCTATAAATACTTTATTAGTAAAATAATAGTTGGTTCAGTAAAAAGCAAGAGAGTTCTGCTAAGATATTCAGTTGCTGCCCATTAAATAATATGAATTCCAGGCTTATTAATATGTCTGAGAAGAATCTAATATTGTTGCACATTTGTGAAAGAAATAAATCTGAAGTATCTAGTAAAAATAAGTTTGTTCTATAAAGAAAACAAAATTTTGATAGCAGTGTTTTATAACCATTAACTTTAACTTTTCACCTCTGACACAGTACTTGAGAAGATTATATATTCGTTTAAAATCTTCTTTAATACTTTAATGTATCAAAAGTTTACCTTCTTTTGTTTCCCACTTGCCACTGTGTTGTCCCTTAACCCTAATTGCCCCATAGGCCCCTCAGCCTGAAGGACAGGTGAGCGGAGCTGGGACATGTGCCCCACAAAAATGTGGTGGCATTGCAAGGCCGTCATTTAAATCTGTAAGTAATTATCCCCATATCCCGTACAACTTTTAATCATGGATGTATCCAATGAGTGTTTTTCTAGTCCATTTTTCCTCACAATGAACTGAAATATATTGCACACTTCAACGTTTGCAACTATAAAGTGATTTGCAAAACACCGAACATTTAATTATAAGAGTTACTGTGTTGTTTGCATGAAATCACTTTGAATATGAGCACCAGTGATTAAAGAGAAATTTTATCAGTTATGGAAAACTTTTGGATTATCCCTGGTAATTCAAAGAATACATATTAATGATAATAAAAAGTAACAAAAATCTCATACAATAGAAAAATATTTACTAACTCAAATATTGAGTTTGGGTTATGTCATATTGTAAACAGCTAAATATTCATGCAGCTATCAGAGCCAATAATGAAAATATAATGAATTTTGGCCTTATTTTTAATATCTTCCTGTTAAGATATTTTTTTCATGAAAATAGCCAAGAACATTGCATTCTCTCTAATTACAGGTGCTTTGATATCACCACCTCTGTTATAACTGTCACTGGAAATAATAGCAGTATTTAATAATTGCTGAATATTTCCCTGGCATGAAATTTACTTATCTTAAAAATAAAGAAATTAAAATAACAATGGTTGTTTGGTTCAGTATTTAATTATTATCTTTATTTATTTTGTCTATATTTCTTTGTATTGAGAACATTAATTCTGAAATACTCTGTGGAAGTCACCACTACCTGTGTAATTTACAAATAAAACAAAAAGAAATGAATAGCCAGAACAGGGGAAATAATAAACTGCTCTGGCTTGCCAGGTGCTAATGGAGGGTACCTACAGACATATTTGCATCAGATGTTATGACAATTGCATTATTACTTTATTTGTGCAATGTTGTCATGAAACATTGACAATCATTTTAGCACAATTAAGGCTCATTGCAAATCCTCCTGTTAGTACTGTTCACCATAAGGATTTGTGTTACTTGTATCATATGGTACTATCTATCAAAAGGTTTTCTGAATGATGTGAGAGAATGAGTTGCTCGCTTTTTCCATCATTAGATTTGGAACAAGGAATGGGGCTGCAGCTAGGAAACAAAAGAGCTAATTCTTATATTTTTGAAAGCACAAGATAACTATAACTGGGGTGATAGGGAGGAGAAGATTCAGCTGTATTGGACAGGTCTGTTCATGTTTCCGTCTTCTAATGTTCTTCTTCCCTACCACCAACATTGAAATTGAGCTCAGAAATGCCTTTGATTTGAGACAATAGTTTTCTAAAACTAATCACTGTAAGGAAAAGTCAAAAATTATTATGATAGGAAGGAAAGAGGGAGGACACTGTTGGAAGGTTAACTTTTACCATACTTCTAAAGCTCTTGCCACACTTGCCTCTCTCCCTAATGCCGTTAAAACAAACGCTAGCATAGCATGTAGTAGGAAATTTTGGGGGGAGTGACTCACTTGGTTGAGTTGGGCAGCTGTAGAATTTGAATAAATGAATAAATAAAGAATACATGTTATATCTATCTGGGTGGCATTATATATGAAGTCCATATGAGTGGATGGATGAAAATATCATTGCCATATATTTTATTTATTTTATTACATTTATTGACTGTCCATCTTACAAGGTACACACATGCATGCATGCATGTGAACACAGAATGTGGGGTGACTTGCTCATTGTTAATTTTGCCTTTGGCACTTGGTGATTTAGTCCTTCCACTGATGATGCACAGTTTGTGTCAATTTTCCAATAAGACAATGTGCTCTTTGGGCTGAAAAAACACCCTTATCCAGCACTAACATAAGTCTTTATTCTACTGAGTGGGTTTGTAATATGGTGGAAGCTATTGCTGTAAGGAATTATTTTTTGCAGATTCTCTTTGCAATAACCCATATTGCTTTAGGGTGTCCTCTCACTTTTTAGCAGATCTAATTGAAAATATGATTGCTATGATTCAAAGAACATCCTGTAAATTAAGATTTGCTGATGGGTACTCAAGATTTAAACCTTTATTCTATCATATTCTATCATATCAATTTTATATAAGAACAAATGAACATAAAGCTGTTGAGAAATGCACATTGTCATATTTCAGAGCCTGCTGTTTCTATGATTTGCAATATACAGTGCATAATTATTGCTTTCTCAAACTAAAGTAAAATGCCATATCATAATGTTGCAACAATACAATCAGCAAATATTTCTAAAAGCAGATTCTTAGCATACACACACACACAGGGGAAGAGTGAGAGAGCTCTGTTTCATTCCTTCTTTCTTGAAACTCTTCGTATTAGCAGAAAATATTTTGAAGTATGTATGTTGGTTTGAAGGTGGCAATGTGATGACTCAGTGGTTAAAGTGCTGGGCTTCTCAGCTGGAAAGCTGGCAGCCATGTTTTGAGACCTGAGTGTCACGCAGGATGAGTTCCTGTCCTCTCCCCGGCTCCTGCCAACCTAATAGTTCAAAAGTGTGCAAATGTGAATGTACGAACCACTTCAATGGGAAGGTAACAGTGCTCTGTGACATCATGCTGGCTACATGACCACAGAAATGTCTTTGGGGAGCACTGTCTCCATAGCTTTGAAACCGAGATGAGCACTGTCCCCTATAGTTGCCAGCAACAGAGTAAAATCCGCAGAGGCTCCTTTGTCTTTGGCAAAGTTGGTTTGGAGATGATCGTAGTACTTATAGATTTCTAATTTCGTGAAGCATATGCTTCAGTTATCTATAAGATGTTGTAGTTTAGTGTCTTTTGTATTATGAATTCACGTTACAATGCCATAATTTCCAAGATCTCTTTCTGAGAAAAACATGAAGGGATTAAAAAGGGATTTCCTGCCTTTTAAGTCTCAAATTTCCATTTTCTTTTTAGGCTGCTCTATTGAATTCTTTCCCTGCAATTTTTGATGAGCTATTGCAGATGTTCACAGTACAGGAAGTAGCAGAATTTGTGAGAGGAACTCTTGGGAGCATGCCCAGTACAGTGCATATTGGACAATCTATGGATGTGGTTAAATTGCAATCTATAGCTCGTACAGTGGACAGTCGCTTATTTTCTTTCTCAGGTAACAGTTATAATATTAATCATTATAATATATCTCTTTGCATACCCAATATGAACAGAATTTGTTTAAAGCCATTTTAGGGACGTATTATATAAAACCTTTAGGTTTCATATAGTGTATCCCTAAAATGGCATAAAGGAAATTATATTTTGAAAGTTGATTAATTAGAATTAATGTACAAGAATTATAATGCATGTTGTTTCTGTTCTAAGCAGCCACATCTCCCTCCAGAATATTACACTCCCTCTTTTTCTGTTTTCTTTGAACAACTTTGCTTATTGTGGTTTCTAAACACTGATTTTGCCTTGAACTGTTTCACCTGCTTTTGCTTTCCATCTTTTTTATGTACATGGGGAGAAGGTTGTCCTATAATTTTTGAATTTCTCTCATTCAGCAATATTTTCCTTTGTTTTTCAGTGGGTGTATTTTGGTCAGTATCTGAGTTTAGTAATAAATGGAGAGATTAGGAAATTAAGAAATGAAGTAAGGAATATTTTTTTAAATGTCAGCGCCCATTCTGTACAGAAGTATAGCATGGGGTCATTGCATTCTCTTTAAATATTTTTAAATTTTTTCACCTATAGTTTAAAAGAAAAAATGGATCCTGAAAACCTTATTTATGTCCATATTAATATTCTTGTACGGCTGTAACACACCAAAGTAAAGCCATCTCTTCATCATAGCTTTAGTTATCTATAGTTCTGTACTTAGAATAACCAGTTTTAGAAATACTTGAGATTTAGTTAGGGAACTGATGTCCATGTTTTTCTAATAAAGTGGTGTTTATTTATTCAAAAGATTCATAAGGACCTCCCATTTTAATAACTCAACTCGGGGGTGGGGGCTCACTACAGTGGAAAAAAAAACCCTGGCACTTCCTGTTTCATCCTGTTCTAGCATTTTGAGAAAGTGGTAGCTTTTTATGACCTTCCAAAAAGCTAAAGTAATAGAGGCCTGCTGGATCTAGGGAGAAAGGTGTTATACAGGGCACAAACTGCTATGAAAAAGGCATGCTTTCTGGTCCCCTAAGATGACAGTATAAAAGGATGGGACCCCTACCATGCTTATTGTATCCATCCCAATGGAGAATGGTCCCTGGCCCCATGACAAGTAGGACTTTAAAGGAAATTAAGCCAGTGCAGCTTGTACAGCAGTAGTGTAATATGAGTCCAAACACTTAATGTGCTGTTGTATTCTGGATCAGTTGTAACTTCTCAGTGGTCTTCAAGGACAGCTATGTTGCAATAGTCCAACCCGGAAGTCCTCAAGTGACTACAAACAGGCTTTCCTGTCCTGAATAGGTGCAATTGGTGCAC
The DNA here is from genome assembly GCA_032468015.1 of Mimophis mahfalensis. Classification (NCBI taxonomy): domain Eukaryota; kingdom Metazoa; phylum Chordata; class Lepidosauria; order Squamata; genus Mimophis; species Mimophis mahfalensis. Next base: position 28,238 of record JANHFR010005976.1, read on the forward strand.
AAATCTACCATTTCCATTTCCAAGTGAACTGTTAGAATAAAAAAAGGACACTGATGTTCAGGTGCATGTCTTTCAGAATAATTTTAAAAACAATAAAGACAAAGGCAGTAAAAGCATTGTATGAATTTATTTAGGTTAATAATCAATATATCCACACTAATAAATATCCAGGTATCCCTGATATTATTTTGAAGGAGAACATACATGTGAATGTTAGTGTCTCCCGATATTTTATGGTTTACGTCAGTGGTTCTCAACCTTCCTAATGCCGCGACCCTTTAATACAGTTCCTCATGTTGTGGTGACCCCCAACCATAACATTATTTTCACATACACCTGTATTTTTATTGAAATATGTGTTTTCCAATGCTCTTAGGCAACCCCTCTGAAAGGGTCGTTCGACCCCCAAAGGGGTCCTGACCCACAGATTGAGAACCACTGGTTTACGTGAATATTACTGGTTAGAGATTCCATGTTACTTAGATACTTCCTTTCCTTCACTTTTGGTAGCCAGTATCTCTGTTGCCTGTTGTAATAATATCTCTTATGACAGTTGATAATATTGTAGGTTCATGACTTTTGACAATTTAGCTTCTGTAGGAAGCAATATTAATTAAACAGTCAAGGGAAAATAAGGCTGCCAGTCAAGATAATTTATGCATTTTATTTACTATACTGCAAGTGATATATAACCTTCTGCAACATTTTGTAAATTAGCTATTCAGAATTAGCATTTGAATGAATAAAAATGGGTTTACCTTAAAATCTGTTTCATAGAGGCCTCTAATTAAACTGTTGTATTATTTATTAAAAGGCCAATTAAATTAATTTTGTTATTCATGGTAGCTCTTCAATTTATATATATATATATGCTTATGAATTAAAATGAGGCAGGCTTCTCATTCCAGTATTTTGAGTTCTCCTGTAAAATAATGTCAAGCCTCTGGTTTCCCATTCCTAGAATCTCGGCGAATCTTATTACCTGTGGTCCTTCATCATATTCATCTTCATCTGAGACAACAAAAAGAGCTGCTTATCTGCTCTGGAATTCTTAGCAGTATCTTCTCTATCATCAAAACTAGCTCCGTGGTAATCTATGTCTATCATTCTGTCTTTCTATCATCTATCTATCTATCTATCTATCTATCTATCTATCTATCTATCTATCTATCATCTATCTCTGAAAAATTCAAATGATATGTTACCTTTGCTACATAGTATGGTTGTTTGTGACCTACTTATTATCAGTATTGATTATTGAAACTATGCATGTTTTTTTTTTAACATAAAGGACAGAAAATTATGCATCACTTAGTGTGCTTAACAAAGTTTTCAAACATTTACTTGAGAGAAGATATATGGCTGCTGGCCAGCCTATAGAGGATTGTTCTACATCTTTAGCAAAACATGATTAAAATTTAAACATGATTAAAATTCTGTGTACATATAAAATCCAGACTATGGTAGGTCCTAGCTCTTAAATAATTTCCTGATCTTTCCCCCCAAAATTATTCAACTTATTTTGGATAGATAGTACTGCTGAGCAAGCAAATAATAATGGTAGCAATAACATTACATTACTAAAATTGTTCATTTAATATATTCCCATCTATCTTCAAAGATGGCTGTTTAAATAGAAACTTTAGCACTGATGTACATGTTCTGAAAATAGATTTGGATTATAACATCTTAAAGACAGTATCAAAATACCCAAAGGAAGTTTAACAACCTCCCAAAATGTTACGTTTAATAATATTCTAAAAGGGAGAGCTGGACATAATTCTAATCATGGAGTTATGCTTGTGAACAGGACTGAATGCAAAATATTAAGGTAATAAATTAATTGTCTTTAATCAGGTAATAGATTATTATAAGAACATTTGATCTAGGAGTACAAAACATCCATTATTGTAGATTTAAATAAATATGGTGTTAAAAACAAGAAAGGGGGAGGCTTAATTATGATTTCTGAGTAGAAAATTTGATGGAATCTGTGACTTGTTGGCATGCTCTATCTGGGATCATAGGATTCCATCATTATGGGTTTTAAAGATAAGAATGACTTGGGCACTAAGCCTAGAATGAAATGGGTTACAATGCATTTTTATATTTTAATCCCCCTGACTTAGTATGTAAATAAAGACTCAATCATCCAGGCCAAAAGTATCTTAAAAGGTTAAATCATGTTAACTGGACAAAAGTTTGGTCTAGTTGCCATAATTTAACCTTTTTAGATATCACGATTTGCGTAATACATTTTTTCCCCTTTCTCATTTCCCTTTCTTGTGTTTTACATCCTTTAATGCAGTGGTTCTCAACCTTCCTAATGCCATGACCCTTTAATACAGTTCCTCATGTTGTGGTGACCCCCAACCATAAAATTATTTTCACATACACCGGTATTTGTATTGAAATATGTGTTTTCTGAAGGTCTTAGGCGACCCCTGTGAAAGGGTTGTTCGACCCCCAAAGGGGTCCCAACACACAGGTTGAGAACCACTGCTTTAATGGAAGTCTTGAAAGCAGATTCTAGCAAAACCTAGTGCAATTTTTGTAATTTCCCCTAGGAGCATTTTACTAGTTGAAAAGTAGGTAAAAGCAAACTAAGAACTAGTGATATAATAATAAAACTAAGAGGCTCTATTTCATGGTTTCCCTAAGCCATGAAAACAAACTGTCACTGTCCTATAGTCCATTTTATATTCTAGCCTTTATCTATCTGTAATCCTAATAGATAAATGAATGAACAGGCAGCCAAAAGCAACTTCAACAATTTTCATTTACATTTAATAAGATGTTAACTCTTTATGTTTTAACCTTACTATAGGAGACAGATGTAATTGAGGAGGTAGAAATGATGGTGGAGAGCCTCCTGGATGTACTATTACAAACTCTTCTGACTATTATGAGTAAATCACAATCTCAGGAGGCGGTAAGAGGGCAGCGTTGTCCACAATGCACAGCTGAAATCACTGTTAGTAACTAACCATCAAGTTCTATTTCCTGCTTATCTAGCCTGCTCCCTTTCCCTATCCTCTCATCTCTAGTTTACTACATTTTTGTTTGTTTGTTCATCCATTTTTTATATGTTACAAAAGTAAAAATAACTGCCTGACCTGTCAGGGTGAAGCTAAGAACTTCAGCTATACTGCTGTTAGTTTAAATAGTGTATTAGGTTATATATATATATATATGATGTGACCTCATCGAAACGTCGCCAAGGTACCCTCAACCTTACACGGGAAAAGACCCGAATACACCAAGACTTATATA
>JANHFR010005977.1:131830-143286 GCA_032468015.1 Mimophis mahfalensis
GTAGGAAGGAAGGAAGGAAGGAAGGAAGGAAGGAAGGAAGGAAGGAAGGAAGGATCTTTTCTATTTGTATACAGTTGCTATAGGGCTGATTATCTCTAGGATACAGCGCAAAAGCTAGTCTAAAAAGAGAAATATGTATTCATGCACATCATGTTAATATGATACATATATTTATATTTCACAGTATTTATAATGACCCAATCTTGAAGGAATCTAGGTTTTTTTAAAGATGATGAAAGTAAATTTAATAAATAAATAAATTAATTAATTAATTAATTAATTAATTATCATATGATAAATCTGGCCCATTTTTGGACAGGGTTGTTCATTTCTTATTTTCACTAATACTTTGTGTCTTAAGAATTGTCCGACTTGCTATTTCCATGAAGTAGCTTATTCTTCTCCCTGCCTGATTCCTACCTCCCTGGTAAAACCATATGACAAGATAGATTACATACTACTCAGTTTTAAAAGCCCACATGACATCTCTGAGCATTTCTATAGCTTTTAGGAATAGACTTCCAGTTCTAACCAACCACTGCATACTGAGATATGTTCACCAACACGTGTGTATATGTGCAGATGTTCTAGTATCCTGAATTGTTCTCTGGAAAAGGTGTTCACTAGCAATGGACAGTAAATGCTTGATTTTCTGTCAAAGGCAACATTTGTGAAGATAGATGATTTATGTATAACTGGTCCTTTAACAGTGCCAGAGAAAGTGTTATTTTAAATAACTGCATTTTATATATTCTGATCCTTTTCTTTGATGAGTGTTTGCTTTTGATAGTGACTTATTCTTCACGCTCTAATTTTTTGTTGAAAAGGGTGTTGCTTAGTTTCACTTTAGTATTCAGATCACTGTGGTTTGATTATGTTTCATCTTCTATGCCATTCTCTCCATTAGGGATGAGACCATTTATTTCAGGCTAGACCTGTTAGCACAGGGGTGGGTTTCAGCCGGTTCAGCCCGGTTTGGGCAAACCAGTTGTTATGATTTTGCGTGGTTCGGAGAACCGGCAAATCGCACTCCTGTCTGGCCCCGCCCTTCCCTGCCACAATTTTGCACAGAGAGGGGGTTGCGCGTGCGTTCTGTTTGGTCTAGAAATCAGGTGAGACACGCCAGAGCCAAAAAAAATAGCTCCGGTGCATCTCCTCTGATTTCTAGCCCAAATGGAATGCATGTGTGCACACAAAATGCACGCACAAAGTGAACCAGTTGTTAGACCAGTAGAAACCCATCCCTGTGTTAGCACCATGTGGGGCTTTAAAGTGCTAGATATGTCTATTTATAATAAAGTTTGATTTTGAAAATCAAAATAAAATTTATTAAAGTGTAATTGTCCTAAAAAGGCCACAGTAGAATACATCAATGAATTACATTGTCTAGTTAATGTTATGGTTTGCTTTGCTTAATATGTGACTTTGTAAACTTGCGAACATGTTGATGCTTGAAATGAAAAATATATTTTGGCATACTTCAGTCACGGGTGGGTTTAAATTTTTTTAACCACCGGTTCTGTGGGCGGGGCTTGGTAGGCATGTGACTGGGTGGATGGACGTGTGACTGGGTGGGCATGGCCAACTCACCATCACTCACATCAAGGGGTGCCTCACCTGGCCCCCCCTTCCCAGCTTTCCAACCTCTGTGTGCATGGGGGGAGGCAGTGGCGGGAGCAGCTTCTCAGCAGCCCGGAGGGACTTGAGGAGAAGGGGCCCAGCCCAGCCCCCTCTCTTTCGGTGTGGAGACGAAAAGCTTCTCCTCCTTGTGCTGAAACAGAGCAGGGAATGGCCGTGCTGCTTTTTGCCACTCAGTGGCATGATTTGCCTCTGAACTGCGCAAAATTGTGGTGGGGAGGGGCCAGGCAGGAGTGTGATTTGCCAGTTCTACGAACTACCCAAAATTGTAACAACCTGTTCACCCGAACCGGGCCAAACCGGCTGAAACCCACCCCTGACTTTTAAAGAGTGAATTTTAAAGAGGACATTTCTTCCTGGACTCAAGTGCCTTCCTAGAATCCAAGAAAAAGGAAATTCTGTGGGTTCAGTGATCTTTCTTCATTAATTTGGAATTGTCTGCCTCAAAACAGTTGTTTCAAACTCAGAGCTTCTGAAACAATCGAAACATCATTGAAATCACAGGATTGAATGGCTCTGTATTCATAAATAATTGCATCCTATGTGAAATATCTATTTATCTTTAAAACATATCATTTTCACTTTGCTAACAATGAGCGTAGTTTTTTTCTGAGAACAGTGTTGAACATTTAGAGAAAAAAGGCATATGGTACAGTTTTTATGCTAAAATCTAACAAGAAAGGATATCTCTAATGCATACACAGTAGAATCTCAGGTTGCTAACACAATCCATTCCGGGATTGTGTTCCTGCCCCGAATTAGTCACACCACAAAGCAACGCTTCTGTGTGTGTGCAGATAGCAAAACGGTGCAGAAAGGAAGCTTTCTATGCCATTTTTGGGTTGGAAGCCAAGTTTTGGATCATAAACTGATCCAAAACTTGGCTGGATTTTCAGGTCAGAACCTGAATTGGTTGCGAACCGAGGCGTTTGTAACCTGAGGTTACAGTGCACTTATTAGGAACTTAAGTCTCTGGAAATAATCAGTATGGAGAAAAAGAACGCCAAACTGTAGTGCCAATATGGACCTACAACTTGTTCTTACCAAAGATAAAATATATATAATGGTTTTTCAGTTTCTGGAAAGTGTAAAATCCATAAGCAAACAAAGCAAACATTTTGATTTAAAAGAACATTAAGATAATTTGTATTTATTAAGCTTCTACTAAAATCTGCATTAGCTGGGCATAGAAGATCCTGGAGCACTGTACCTTAGAAACTTGAGTGACTTTTAAAAACTACTACCTGTGTTTCTCAGAAAAGATATCCGAATCTTATTTTTTTTTAGACTTGGGCTTATTTTTGAGGCGGTCTTACTTTTTTTGAGGTGCAACAGGCCAGACTCAGTGAACTGGATGCACCATGGACGCACCATCGCCTCCATTCTGAACCTTCAGCATTCAGCATGGAGGCTTTTTGGCGAACAGGAGGAAAATGGGGAGGGGGAATTTTGGTGCCTGTCATCCTTCCCTCAGTCTGTGCTGAGCTTGAGGAATGGATGACAGGCAGGAAAATCCCCCCTCCCCATTTTCCTCCCATTCACCAAAAAGCCTCCCGTTCTCCTCCCAAAAAGAGGGGAAAAGCAAAGCAGCTGCCCGCAGAGCTGCCGGCTTCAGGGAAGCGGCCCAACAAGTAGAAGCGCTGTGCCCAGAAAGAGAAGGGCAAAAGCGGTATTTGCACTACTCCAAGGGGCCAGCAGGTGGCAGCTGCACCCGGACAGTTGCTCCCCTCGCACCCATGTCGCCACTCGTGCTGGCCATACCCATCCCCCCCGGGCTTATTTTTGGGGTAGGGATAAGATTAGGTCCACCCTCAAAAAATTAGAGTTGGGCTTATTATTGGAGTGGGTCGTCCTTTCGGAGAAACAGGGTGTTTACTTTAAAATTTAAGATGATCAGCACAGCATCTCAATTATTTTTAAAACCATCCTGTCGCCTTCTAAGGCTTTAAAAATGAGAAGACCCATTGGGAAGCAGAGATTGAGATGTTACACATCTCATTTAGTCTCACCTGCACCTGCCTGTAACTGTACTTAGGAAACAAGGTTTATTTGCTGATTGGCACAATGATGGCTTATTTATTGGGGCGGGGACTATCACTTCCAAACACTGAATTCCAAGTCCTACATCCATGAAATCAAAAGTTATACAAATGGGCACCTTCCAGGTTTTACGTCAAACCGTTGAGCATATGGAGTACATCAAAATGCCACCGTTATCTTGTGGCCCTGAGGGACAAAGTGCCTTGTTTTGATGTTTATGGAGCCTCCCTCAAGATCAGTGTTTCTCAACCTTGGCCGTTTGAAGATGCCCCAACGCTGGCTGGGGAATTCTGGGAGTTGAAGTCCACGCATCTTCCAACGGCCAAGGTTGAGAAACACTGCTCAAGATGGTGCAGGAAAGTGGGCTTGGACAACTGCGGACAGCAGGAGGGGCTCCATTCATTCCCTCAGATGCAGCCCTTTTTGGCTGTCACCAACCTATTCTTCCCTAAAGAATTGATTTAACAGGCATAGGGAGGCGGGGAGAATGGGGAGCATGTGAAAGAAAAGGACGCTAACTCATTCTTCACGTTTCCCTTTACAAACGTGCGAAGGGGAAGGGAGGCAGTCAAGCCCAGGACTGGGGTCTGTGACGCAGAGCCGAGCGCTTCCAGCAGAGATCTTTGTGGACCAGTAGACAGATCGAGACTCAACCTGACTAGACTTTGTGCATCTTGGAAAAAGAGAGCAACCTACTGTAGTGAGAAACGAAGCCAGTCCATTATTGCAACAGCAGAGAAGTGACAGGAGGAAAGGAGGAAAAGAAGACCGTTTCGTTGCTGGGGGCGGGAGCGAAAGCATTTTTGGTGGATGGTATAAGCCAGCCATGGAAACCGCTGCAGAGGAAAATAGGGAACAAAGACAAGAGAAAAAAGGTACCCAGAGGACTGAACAATAGACTGTTTAAATCTTTTTAAGCGCCTCCAGTTCTGAAAAGATTGGGGCTGTATCTGAAGAGCTCGCTTTAGAGCTCTGCTTAAACGATCATTTGTTGTATTTTTCAGTTTCTGTGTTCTGTAGGGCTTGACAGCTGATTAATGGAACTGCTACCCATTGCTTCAGCTCTGTGAAGTTGTTTTCAACTATTCCCATCTCTGCAAAAATGCAGTTTACAGTGGGGGGGGGAATAGCAGAGCGTGTGGAAGAGCCTTATGTGCTATGTTTTGAATCTGTACGGTTTAGATCGGTGTGAAACTTTGTGCCAACATGGATTTGATATGAGGCTCGGGCGGGGGGGGGGTCCATCTTTCATTTGACAGCAGCCAGTTCCACCTTGTATTTTTATATAACACGCAGGGAGAGGTTGGTGCACACGTTTGCTGCGAATAGGAACCAGCACCCATGTTTGAAAGAAATGTTCCAAAATAGATTTGTAGAGTTCCGAATGGCGGGGTGGCAAGTGGGAATGGATTTTGAATGTTGCTAGTGGTGTATTGTTCTGAAAGACCTGCTCACACACATCAAAATTGGCAAGTTTTGTAATGCTTTCTTTCATTATCCGTTTCTTATACTAAGCTTATGCACAATACCGCCGAAAATATTATTCAAGAATAAATGTCACCAAAGCTATTGACTTGAAAGAGAATGACTATATAGAGGGTTGCGTTTAATGGTCATAGGTTGTCTTGTATGATAAGCGCTTTCAGCCCATTTGTGCATTATTTATTATTAGTAGCATTTCGGTTTTTTACTTGTAATGTAAACCACTGATTTGGTATCTAAGTGATTCAGGTTTGAAGCAACTAAAATAAATGTATTAATTAAATAGTGTAACTGTATGGAGATCGGTTCGAGAAATTAATTTCCTCTTTCTACAATAGTTAGTTTCTAGCTTCCAAGTTCAATAAAATAAATTTGGCAAATGGCTAGAGCATCCTCCTCCTCCTCATCATCTAGAGAGATTATCTAAAATTTTAAATGCCAAAGTTTTAAAATCTGGGGGGAAATATGCATTTTCCACACCAGTAATTGGCAACATTGAATGTGTTTTTTTTAAATACAGCATGTTTTAAAAAGTACTTTAAAAACCTAAATCTCTCTTAAGTCTCCACAGTTCATTTTTTAAAGTTGAGTTTATAAATAGCTGTCTTTTTATTTGTCAGTTACAGTTAATACTTTTGCGTAAGGAAATTGAGTCAGTTGTGTGCTTCTAAGTCATGAAGTAAGTTATTCTTAGAATTTAATTTCCTTTAACTAAGTGAATTTTCACAAATCTATTATTTAATTCACCCCCCTGCTCTTGCAAATCAAAAGAGTCTTTTAGCATGTAATAAGAAGCCTGCTCCACTCAATATGAATTTTCTGTGCTTTCTTTTTTCTTTTTAAGAATCACCCTTTATATCACATCACAAACTTCCATTGAACATTTCTACCATACCAAAACAGACTGACCGGCCTGTAACTTTAGAGAGAGTTTAGAGAGAGAATTTGTACAAGGAACACAAATCCATATTTCTCTTGGGCTAAGTGAATTTTTTTTTTAAATTAATCGTGCTCTACTTTCTATTTTGTGATGAATATGGAGAATGATTCTCTTGTAAAGAAGATCACTCATGAGTTTGATGGAAGTTTATAAAGACAACAGGGATTATTTTGGAGGGAGATTCTGAATTGATTCTATATAAGAAACTACATGGATATTTTCAGCTGCCTCTTACTTATTTTTCCAGATAGCCTAGATGGCAGCTTCTACTCAAACCCTTTAAAGCAAAATAAGGATGGGCATTATGATGCTTATTCTCTAGATTCCCTCGTAGAATTTGTTTTTCATATATTAATACAATTTAAATAATTTATAACTATTATAAATAGCTGATCCAAATATAACTGAAATTAATTACATTTGAGAGCTTAACCAGGCTTTGATGCCCTGCCAATTTTTCATTTAATTTATGTTTACTGAAATTGTGAAGATTTTCCCCCAGGTTTGGTTTGCAGTACAGTATTTTTTCACCTTTATGAATGTTACTGTATAATGATGTTTAAACAATTATTTCCCAAATTCATAAAATGGTTTTCCAGTAAGTATTATAAGCTATGGATAAATATAACGACCTTTCTAATTATTAACACTGTAGTTAATTTTAAAATTTAAAAAAGGCAATGAACATGTCTTTTTAAAGGCATAATTCTGTTTTAAAAATTGAGCCATGATGTAGTTTATACATATTTTTTTCATTTGATTAGCTCTACAATAATGAAATTATTAATGCAATTGTCAGCACTAAATAAAAAAGCATCAGTATATTTAATTTACATTTTTAAAAGTTTGGCACATTTATCCATCCATTTATGTACCAATAATGTTTAGAAGTCCTTAGGATTTGATTAAAAATGTTTTGGATGGAAATCAGTTCCACTTATTTCTATTATTGAATATAATGAAATTTTAAAGTAGAGGTTCTGGAGGATAGTTTGAGAGAGACAACCTGCCCCCTGTGGGATTTCTGTCATTCCTTTAAATCAGAGATATAATCAAATCTATGGTCCTATTTATTTTATTTTACTGCATTGCATTTTGATGAAAAACCAATGATTTCCATTATAGACAGAACATGTCTTCAATATACAGCATGCAAATGACGTTTAGATTGTGGTGAAATTAACATGAACCATTAAATTGACTGAATGCAACTAGCATATGATCTACCCTTGGCATATACGTACAGTTATTCAGGTAATTGTTGAACAGATACTTTGCAAAGCTGTGAAAGAGATTGATTGCATTTAAAGCCAAAAATGTATAAATTATTTTAAATGACAGCGTTTATCTTGCAAGCATTAAATTAAATAACAAATGGAAGATGGGGCTGCAGAGATTTATTGAGATTGAATAAATCAGTAATGCATGTCACTTTCTATCAGTAGTAGAGAGAGTACATCCTGATGTATATTAGCACAGACAAGATGTTTTCATTTAATGTAGAGGGAAAAACTGCTCTAGTAAACAAAGTAGTTGTAAAATGCCACAAATGTTTATTCTAGACATCTAGAGAAAAGGTTAGTGAGTTAAAAAGAACAAACCAGAAGTACTGCTGCATATGGCATATCCTTATTTTACAAAAGAATTGAGCAAAATTTCTACTCCTTTGTGGACCTATTTGGGTGTAAGCTTTGTTAATATCAGTGGTATTTACTTCTGAGTAAATATATACATTATTTCACTATATGAGGGGTGAAAGCTAATATTTGAAGTCTGGTTATAGCAAGGAAGAATTACTGTGATGTTAGATGAAAATCTTACTTCTGCTTGAATAAAATTGAAAGAAGTAATAATGTATCTTAAAAAATTATTAATATTTAATTCTAGGAGTTCTTTCATAAAAAGTAAATTATATCAAAACAGGTGTACAACAGTTACATAACATTTTTATTCCTTTCTAGGAGAAATGACTGAACGAGGGTAACATCCTCGACATGGCCATTTTGCCTTCTCCAGGACGTTCCGATTAGTGTTACTCTAGCACTTGAGAGGGTTTTTTTAAGGTCAAGAGCTTTTAAATGGTCTGATTCATACCCCGCCTTTCCTCTAGAAATTCCAGACAGAGCACACAGCCCTCCCTCTTTTCCCTACCTGTGATAGGGGTTGAGCTGGAGAGAATGACTGGCCCAAATTTGTTTGTTTGTTTGTTTGTTTGTTTGTTTATAAAATTTCTAGGCCATCCAACTCCCAAAGGACTCTGGGCGGCTTACAACATTTAAAAACATACAAAAAAAGAAAACAATTATAATATAAAAACCATTTAAAACCATTTAAAAAACATTCTCCTCAGGTGGAATCATTGGCCCCAAGCTTGTTGGCATAATCAGGTCTTGACAGCTTGGCGGAAGGTCAACAGGTCAGGAATGATCCGGATGCCCGGGGGCAGCTGGTTCCATAGATTTGGAGCAGCCACAGAGTGAGCCCACCATCTGACACTCTTTGGATGACGGGACCTGTAGGAGGCCAACTCTGTGGGATCTGAGGGGGTGCTGGGAGTGGTAGACAGTGATCGGTAGTAAGAGGCAGTCTCAAAAGTAACCCAGTCCTAAGCCATGTAGGGCTTTAAAGGTCATAACCAGCATCTTGAATTGCACCCAGAAGCCTACTGGGAGCCAGTGTAGCTCATTCAAGAATGGTGTTATTTGGGTGTACTGAGGTACATCCATAATCACTTGTGTGGCTGCATTCTGGACCAGTTGAAGCTTCCAAATGTTTTTCAAGGGTAGCCCCATGTAGAGCACGTTACAGTAATCTAACCTTGACATGATAAGGGAATGAGAGACTTTCAGAAGTGCCTCCCAGTCCAAGAAAGGGCACAACTGGTGCACTAGGAGAATCTGTGCAAAGGTCCCCCTGGCCACAGCTGTCAAATGATGATCCAGTTTCAGCTGCAGGTCCAGGAGGACACCCAAGTTGCGCATCTGTTCTGAGCGGGTCAATGTCTCCCCACTCAGATTCAACAATGGACACTGAACTGGGGAGGACGGGACCCAGAGCCACTCAGTCTTCTCTGGGTTGAGCCTGATTGTCCCCATCCAGATCCTCACAGCCACCTCCAGGCACCAAGACCTCCTCTCAACAACAATGCTGGTCCAGTCCGGAGTAGAGATGAAGAATTGGGTATCATCAGTGTACTGATGATACCCCACCCTGTACTGTCGGATAACTTCACCCAGCGGCCCCAACCCACCCAACTTTAGACACTTAGCTTCATGTAGTTGAGGATTTTATTTGCATATGGACAAGCAATCCTGGAATCCCAGCAGAGCTCTGAACAAGATCTTGCATATCTTTGGCCCTTCTGCATTGCAGGGCGAATAAACACAGAGATGAAACAAAGAAAAAGGCGGGCACAGTGGAAATTACAGTGCAACAACAGAATAGATCAACTTGTGACCAGATTTTTATTTATCTGTACTCCTGGGTCGGCATGCTAGCCATACTCTCTTCAGGACATAGTCAGTGAATAGAAATGGGCCACAGGTCTTTTCCCTGTTGGCACTCAGAATTACTTCAGCTTCACTCAATGTCTACCTTGTTCTTTGTCTGGTATCATGGCTTGTTGGCATGCAAATAAAATAGTGGTAATTTGTTGCATTTCAAAGTCATTTGGTTGCTTTAGGCAAGCTGGGTTTTGGCTACAATAGTGGGCTAAGCATGATTTTCCCCAGTGCTAACCCAACTCCTTAACCACTACATCAGATCAGGAACAATTGCTCCAAGGCATTTATGTATATACTAGCTGATAACCCAGCTTCACCCTGGTATTTATGACAATGCTGCAGCCTACAATTCCCAGCATTCTTTGCATGCCTGGCCTCTATTGGCTGGAGAGCCCCCAATTTGCATGCCTTGCCTGGTAACTGTCTGCACGTGTAGATCATGGCAGTGAAATGTCTGTGGGGCAGTGAAATGTCCTCTTCAGCCCTTTTGGGGGGGGGGGAAGACCCCTCAAAGGTTTTCATGACCCCCCAGTGCTGATCTTGCAACACCAAGGTATGTATGTGACAAATTTGGGTGAGATTGGTTGCTCCATGTAGGAGCACATAGAACATACATGTTAGAGGTGATTGGATCGTTTGGTCATGTATCTGTGATAAAACAAGACAGAAGTCTGCTCCAGTTAAATGTAAAGTATTTATTAAAGAGAAATAAAACAATAAAGATATAAAACCTTAACTATGCTCCATGTGTGCAAGTAAGAGATAGCAATACAGGCTAGAGAGAGAAGGCCAGGGGTTTTTTATCCTGTAGGAGGAGCTTGGGCTCTGGCTATATGTTATTGGTGGAGATGGTCAGATGGCTTTCACTGTGACTCAGCAATCATGGCCAACAATATTCTGACAATATACACACACACACATGCCTCACCACAGAGATAGCATTCCTTTTGTTCCTGGCCATGTTTTGGATTCCCCATGTTTAATTTTGCAATGGTAAAGTGTTGTGTAAACTATAACCTCACAATATATCATCCTTGTAATATCAGTAGATCCCATCTAGCTGGTTTCCAATCTGAAGGGAATATGAGTAATTTTACCACAGCACTTAGCCAGACAATCACAATCTGGACTAACTTGTGGGCCAACATTGCATAGATGCTACAAGGAGAAGTAACTCCACTTCCCTACCATTATCAGTGTAGCCTAACAGGTCAGCTTATAGTTGTGTCTAGTTGTACCTGCATCCCTTCATTCAACAGTAGCTTTCCAGGTTCACAACTTCATTTCTCAAAACTCCTTGGAAAATCAAGGAACTTCATATAACCAACAAGCTGGGACAGAATGATTAGGAATAGTCCTGCCCACTGGTCTGGTTGCCTGTGAGTTCCATGGATTCATAGAATTGGCATAGAATTGCAGCACTGGAGTTCAAGCATCTGCCCCATGCTTATCTTATCTGAGACAAACAGCTGTTCAATCTTTTCTTGAAAGCATCCGGTGTTAAGAGCACCTTCAACTTCAAAACTGTTCGGTTGCTTGATAGTCTCAAAGTCAGGAGCGTCTTCCCTATTCCACTTTTGGATCTTTCACCATTAACTGTCCATCTACTGCAGTGTTTCTCAACCTTGGCAGGTTGAGAAACACTGATCTACTGGTTCTTGTTTTAGCCTTGGGCTTTCTCTCCTGTAGGCCAAACATACCGAGTTTCTTTAACTTCTTTAAGTCATTTGATTTAACCTCCCAATCCCTTCTCAGCGTCATCCAGGGATGGGTTTCTACCGGTTCGCACCTATTCGCTAGAACCGGTTGTTAACTTTCCAAGCAGTTCGGAGAACTGGTTGTTAGAAGAAATC
>JANHFR010005979.1:20496-38605 GCA_032468015.1 Mimophis mahfalensis
TCCAGTCATGTTAGCTCAGGAATGCTGGGAGTTGAAGTCCACAAGTCATAAAAGAGACAAGTTTGCCTACCCCTGGTATAGGATCTCCTGTTTGAGCAGGGGACTGGACTAGAAGATCTCCAGGGTCCCTCCCAGCTCTATTCTGATTGATTGAGAAATGCTATTCTAGATGTTATGATGGAACAAGTGCAGGGAGATACACCCTTCTCTGACCCTAAAAGCACAACACTGTCCAGTGTTTTACATGTTTGTGTCCTCCACTTGAGTGAGGAAGGTGCCTTCTATTTTTGCTCATATGATTTGGAACACTGACATCTTTAATCCTGTTGGATGAGAGAGTCAATGCCATGCCATGTGGTGAGGATAAAGACGTGACACCTGTTGCTGTAACTAGTAAACTGTTTATTATTTACAAAATAATAAAAGAAGCATCTACGAGTCTAATCTTAGTCTTTGGTATCGTTGCAGTGATGTATCCACATGACTGCCTCCTTCAAGATGCAACGAAGAAGGGCGGGAGAGAAAACACACGAGGTGCTCGGGTAAATTCTAGCTCCTCCCCTTCCTGTGGGAGGCAATGGGGGGAGATCAGGGATACGCCCCCTTCTGAGGATCAGGTATCATGCCATGGCGTAGCAATACTCTGACAGTTAAGTTAGACTAAAAGTTGAAAAGCAGTTGCCATTCTCTCTCATTTCATAACCTCAGCCAATCTATTTCCTGCTCAGGGACAGTATGGTGGAACATTGCAGCAACATTCAGATTCGCAGGGCTCCGCAGCATTGAATCCATGGTTTTTGGCATGATCTCTCTGTCTCATATCCCCACTTTCCAGCCCCTGGTATGTTGGAGGGAAAAGTAACTGGGCAGCTGCATTGCTGAAGTTTTTTTTCTCCTTGAACCTGGGTAGTTATTGACAAAAGGCAGGCAGGAGGGGGTCTGTGGCAGGACGTTGTAAAGCCCCAACTCTGGGAAGATTTAATGCTCTTCCTGTGAAGTTATTTGAGGTGACGGATCTTTTGAGATGCTCCCGAGGAAAGAAGAAGCTTGAATCTGATGCTTGAAATCAATGATGTGTTTATTTAAAGAAATAAAGTGAAGTAAAGATGAAGATGGCTGATTGCGTCCCTTGAGTGGGTGGGGTTGGACATGTGGCTTGCATGTCTAATCCCCTCAAGAGAGTAGTCTCAAAAAGCACATGGCGCCCTTTGTGCATGGCCTTTATAGGGGTCTAGAAGCCCCTCCTCCACCAATGGGTGGAATGGGACTCCATGCCCCCATCTAGTGGCCAGGTGGGGGAACTGCCATGGCTGGCACACAACTTATGTAACACTTCTAGTATGTCTTCCTGAGTGGAATTTTCAGGATATTCCATCTGGGGGAAAAAAGACTTTTTGTGAAGAAGTTATTGAAACATCAAGCCTTGTTGCTCTTGTTACAAGGATGCCTGGTTACAACTCCCTGTTTAGGCCATCCAAATTAACGTTATCTGCAGATATTATTGTCTAACTGATGTGATATTCTCCTCCTGAATGTAGCTAAGCTTTCCTCTACTATTGCTGAAAGGTCTTGTGATGTGTTTTATAATTAGAAGGTGTTTTCTTTTCTTTTTCCTTTTGAATGGGTTAATGACAGAATAAGGTTTATCATTCAAAACTGATAAATTTGGGGGAAACCAATAGCAAACTAACAATCTTTGCTTCCTATTAGATTTCCAGGGGGAAACAGAGCATTAGCATCTTCCCAACTTCTTTTTATTTCAGCATAAACCTTCTGCAAGTGATAGGCCAGGCATGATTACATTTCTTTAATATTGTAGATTAATGAAGAGAAGTTTCCGCCATTAAAGTCTATACAGATTCCTACCTTCATGTTGAAATATAATATTGGACTGCAAATTAACTTTTCTCACACCCTTCTGACTTTTTTTAAAATGTGCACCTTACTATGGAGCTTTCTGCAATTCCCGATTTTGCTTATTTTGACCTTTAAAGCATTGAGGAAATCTTCCTGAGAACTATCTGAAAGGGTGCCAAAGAGGGTTTGGGGATGTCTCATTAATATGATACCAAGCACAGGTTGTCAGAAGGAGCAATTCTATACATTGTATTAGACTTTAAAAGGGGGTTGGGGGGTTGGGGTATAAAAATAGCAGCTTGTTGCATCTTCCAGCAGTTCTGCTTTAATTTAATGTATTCCATGATTTGAAACACTTGGTTTCACCTCCTTACACTCTCCATCAAAATATGCTGTGCAGGCTGATTAACAAATTAGATTATACATTCTAAGAGAGCTTGTTGTTAATTTAATTGAAACCTAATTGTGACTTCATTAACACCTTCTAATTCCCTGCCCCATTAATACTTAAGTTTATTCCAGATATCAAGCAACTCGGGGAAAAAAGAGAAAAAACCCCAAACCAAAACAAAGCATGCATTTGAAAGTAAGTTCCATCTGGTTCTACAGAACTTGCACCTGTTGTAGAGACTAGCTGTTCTCTCCTTCTGGCCTGGCCCTCTGGGACAGGCAACCATCCAAAGATGCAAATGGCTCCCGTCCTGATAACATTCTGAAAGGTGATATTCTTTCAGGCCCCAGGGAGAATGGATGGGGACCAGTGGTGGGGTTCAATTTTTTTTTTTTTACTACCGGTTCTGTGGGCATGGCTCAGTGGGCGTGGCTATGTAGTCAGCCAATCAGAGGTAGTATTTGCTGGTTCTCTGAACCAATCAAAATTATCGCTACTGGTTCTCCGGAACCTGGCTGAATACCACCACTGATGGGGATGCTTGTAAGACTTTTGTATTGTTTTGTACAGATTTCTTCCCAGACACATAGTATTTGTTTCTTTGTTTTATAGTTCTGTTGTTTTTTATTATTATGTAAAGCAGTCAATTGTTAGAGTTGAAGCTTTATGTAATTCATGTAATGAAGGAAGGATAGATGCTGGATAGGCATTCAAGGAATGCACCATTTTGGGGGTGTCTTCACTCCAAATCAATTGAGATTTACAATACGTGGATACAGGTAGTCCTCAACGTACGACCACAACTGAGTCCAGAATTTATGTTGCTCAGTGAGTCATATATTGAGTGAGTTTTGCCCCATTTTACAACTTTTCTTGCCTCTTTCTTAAGTGAATCACTGAACACCATTCTTAAGCGAGTCTGGTTTCCCCATGGACTCAGCTTGTCAGAAGGTCACAAAAATTGGCCATGTGACCCCAGGATACTGCAATTGTCATAAATGTGAATCAGTTGTCAAGCATCCAAATATAAATCATGTGACCCTGGGAATACTGCAATGGTCATAAGTATGAAAAGTGGTCAAGTCACTATTCTAGTGCCATTGCAACTCTGAACGGTCACTAAATGAACTGTTGTGAGGACTACCTGTAGTAGTCTGCTGTTATCATCATCCCTACAAGGTATGAGGAATAGAGTTGCCGCTCTGATGGATAAAAGTGAGATTGGGATTGTAACTTTTTGTTGGGGTGCAGGCAGAGATATTTACATGGAAATAAGTCCCGTTAGACCTGGTTTAGCAAAGCTTGAACAATTCTTACTGACAAAAAATAGTTATTTATTTAATACCCACCTACCCACCCACCCCACCATTTAAAACTTTGCAGCTTACTGTGATAGCCACCATTAGGGGAATTTGAAAACGTATCTTTATACTCACTACATCATTTGGTACAAATGCAGCTTTACAAACACACCCAAATGATGGCCTTCTAGATTTCAGATCACATCACTTTGAGTAAAGCACTATCCATGAGACATGACTGGGAAAAGCCAAGGTCTAGAATATCTTCAGCCATGATAATTCACTGGATATTTTTGATTTTGGGCACACAGGATTGTTTTTGTAGGAATAAAATGAAGGAGAATCTCGATGTAAGCTGGCCTGAGCTCTTGGAGAAATGACTGGATATCAACCAACCAACCAACCAACCAACCAACCAGTCAAATAAAAATAAACAAATATCTGTATCAGCCACTTTATCTTCA
Organism: Mimophis mahfalensis; assembly: GCA_032468015.1. Taxonomy (NCBI): domain Eukaryota; kingdom Metazoa; phylum Chordata; class Lepidosauria; order Squamata; genus Mimophis; species Mimophis mahfalensis. Next base: position 24,510 of record JANHFR010005979.1, read on the forward strand.
CTGGGGGCTAAATCCCAGTTTGTGAATCTGCACCTTTCCTGAATTCTTTGCAAACAGGGAAGAGTGTCAATCCTGGGTGACAACATATATATGAACAGAAAAGAAATTACAGGCTGGTTTGGTCCATTAGGACTAAAGCTGTAAAACATGCAAAGCTGCTACTTTTACTCATATCATCCTATTTCAGAATGACTCATAAAAAAAAGATTTATAACAAAGGATTGCCTTTATTATATAGTTAGCTTTTGGCAATGTTGCTTGCACACTCAAGTCTTATGACAGTGATGTATGATTCAGCCAGTGGGTATCATGATACTTAAGTGAAAATGAAAGATCTCCTGCTTATTAGATGTACCATAAAAAACAAAAAAAAGTACTGATTCCCTGAACAATTTTGTACTCTTTGAATGAAACTCGTAGCCAAGGCGAGGAGAACTATACAAGCAATCCCATAACTAAACAATATCTTGCTGATGTGTAACTCTACTGGCCAACCATGGTTGAGAATGCAGGGAAGTGAAGTTCTTTAGTGCCTGTTCATTTGGGGGCAATTCCCCACTGGAACACATAGCCAACTTGTCACAGGCTATGAGAGAAGACATAGTTTGCTAACTCTGACAATTGATAAAAAAAAAATCTCTTCCCAAAAGGCAACTGTGCATTACTTTCTTCAGCTGTGCAGGTGGTCAAGTAGGCTGGGAATTTAAAAAAAAAAATAGAGCATAGAATAATAGGGTTGAAAGGGACTTTGGAGGTCTTTAGTTCAATCCACTCCCAACAAATATTAATTCATTGAATTCTCTTGCTTCAGAATGTGTCTAAGTTGGGGAAGACTAAGCTAGAAGACTGCCCACTTCTTTAGATGTGTTCCTCAGAACTCTTTGGTTTTCTCCAATGCTTTAGCTGTTCTTTATTTAACAAAATGATAGCACCATGCAGCAACAAGAGATGAAGAATTGCAGGTGGTCTGCATTTGTTTTTTGGAAGTGTGAATGTGAATAGTGACTGCATGAACAATGGACACCAAAGTCTCTGAAGACATAAACCCGAGATTCCCCAAGTATAAAGTCCCCAAGTATAAAGTCAATTTCTCACTGAGACCCGTGTTCTCCTACTAATCTGCTAAAAACTTTAGACTTTAAGACTCCCTAAAAATGTATCTTGGAGACCTCCTTTTCCCAGGAGATTTTGCCTGTTGAGCCTGAAATATTTAAGAGCATCTGCTGAGTATCTCCCCTTACCAGAAACTACAATGTGAGAGAACCCATTGGTCGGTGGATGTTCTCTATTGCAACCATTTTCCCCTGGAGCAGATTATGATATAGAACATAGAATCTTAGGGGTAGAAGTATCCTTGGAAGTCGTCTAGTCCAACCTCCTGCTCAAGGCAGGACATCCTATACTGGGGTGGCAAACGTGCAGCCAGTGGGCCGGATGCGTCATGTGCTGGCCCCGCCCAGTTTAGTGAAGGGGAAAAAAGTCCCAATATGTCACGTGACACTGCCGTGACGATGCACGTTTGACACCTCCCAGTAAAGTGGCTGTTCAATGTTTTCTCAAAAAACTCTAGCTATGGAGCACCCACGATGCAGTGGAACCTTGGGTTGCAAATGCAATCCATTCCGGGATTGTGTTCGCATCCTGAATTGGTCACACCCCAAAGCGACACTTACTGTGCATGCGCAGGCAATTCTGTACATGCACAGATGGGAAAATGGCACGGAAAGGAAGCTTTCCATGCTGTTTTTTGTTCGGAAGCCAAGTTTTGGATTGTAAAGCGATCCAAAACTCGGCAGGATTTTCCGTTCAGAACCTGAAATTAACTACAAACCGAAGCGTTTGCAGCCCGAGGTTCCACTGTACTGAGAGGCAAACCATTCCACTGATTAATTGTTTTCACTGGCAGTAAATTTCTCCTTACTTCTAAGTTGGATCTCTCTTGAATGATCTTCCAACCATTACTTCTTGTCCTGCCCTCAGGTGTGCACATACTGGAAGATAGCTTTGGCTGCTCTAGAGCAAGGTTTTTTTTTTTAATTAATGTAATCAAGGCCAGAATGGAAAAAATATCAAGCAATTCAAAGGGCAGATTGTGCAGAGATAGAACAAAGAAAGTTTATATACTCAGTTTATAGAAGAAGATTGCACAAACTGATTATAAACAGAGTCACCAAAATGATTTATCAAAACTTCTGTAAAAATTATCATGTGCCAGTAATGAAAAATTGGTGAGAGCATGTATTTGTGAAAGTAGTTGAAAATGAGCATATTGAAATATTATGGGATTCCCATACACAAACTGTGAAGTCTTGGCTCATCACACACCAAATTTAACTGGTTGAAAAGAAGAATGTGTGGATAATTGATGTGGCAATACCAGGAGACAATAGAATAGAAGATAAAGAATTGGAGGAGATCACAAAATACCAAGATCTGAAAATCAAGATTAAAAGATTATGGCATAAACCAGCCAGGTTGTTCATTTTAGGAATATTTGTTGCTGTTACCTTATAATGGAAGAGAGATTTAGTTTAATTCCTGCTGCTAATTTACCACATCTATGCTACTTGTGTAAGACTTCAGATCTGCTACACCAACCAGAGCAAGCTCTCTTAGGGCACATTCACTGGAAACCAATGCAGGTGTTATTTGTGTTGTATTGGACCACCGATAACAAGGGTCTTTGTTTTTTGCATTGCAAGCCAGCAATATCTAAGAGCCTCGGTGGTGCAGCAGATTAAAGTGCTGTTAAGTAGCACTTAGCTGCCAGCTGCCTGCAATTAAGGCGATTTCAAATCTCACCAGGCTCAAGGTTGACTCAGCCTTCCATCCTTCTGAGGTAGTTAAACTGAGGACTCAGATTGTTGGGGGCATTAAGCTGACTTTGTAAAAACACTGCTTAGGGGCGGCCGACTGCCCTAATAAGCAGGTATATACAATTAGAATGAAGGCTAATGTTTCAAGAGGTTGTAAGCCGCCCTGAGTCTCCAGAGAACGGCAGCATATAAATAGATTTTTTTAAAAAAAGTATTTTTGAAATACAGTGATGAGCCAGGTAAAGAAAAGCACATCGAATGATAGGTTTAAGAAGCACCAGGTTTTTACATTTTTATTTCCTAATTCTGAAATTCAACACACTTGGTAGATTTAATAGCTCTTTCACATTCCAAGGCAATGTGACATATGAGAAGAAGACAATTTAACCTCTAGGGGGTATTTGAGAGCCTTGTACAGATCTTACACAAAGCAGTCATGATACTTACTGTGAAGAAGTAAACCAAGAAATATGATGGGACAAATTCATTCCTGATTTTAACTCATATGGTAATTCACACAGTCAAGACAGTTCAATGGAGACATGCTATCTGAGTTTGGTGTTATTTAACAACACCCATCAGCATCAGCTCTGGTTTGGAAGATGGAACCATGATTACTGCATAGCCCTCTGCATCTTTGTCAGAGCTGTCTCTGGGCTGATTTTGCTCAGAATCAAATATTCCTTGTGAGAAGCCCAGGCTGTGCTTGCTACCCTCAAATTAAATCAGCCATGGGAAAGCATACAATGAGATCACATGTTTTGTTCAAATTTGGGCCAAATCTTTGTTAATGGAGAGACACAACAGCCATTTCAACATAGCTGAAGGTTCAAGGCTGACTCAGCCTTCCATCCTTCCGAAGTGGGTAAAATGAGGACCCAGATTTTTGGGGGCAATATGCTGATGCTGTAAACCGCTTAGAGAGGGCTGTAAAGTCTAAGTGCTATTGCTATGGCTATAGCTGGACCCCAATTAAGAATAATCAGTGGCAATGAAGACAGAATGGTATTTGGGGTACAATGAGTAACCATATAACTGCATAACCAGAGACAGCTCAGGATTGATCCAAACCAGAGCAGTTCCTCACACCCGACCTTCCAGGTGTTCAAGTTAGACAATATAAAAACAGCTGTTCAAGCAGCTGTTTTTCAGACATGTTTAATATGCCTGCTGGGAATTGGAAGAGCTACATTTCAGGAGATAATAGCTTGAGAAAGGCTCAAGTATATGTATAGCTATTTTAAAAATTAGGTAACACCAGAAAACAAAAAGTATTGCAAGAAATCTTGGAAAGTGGAAACCTATTTCCCCCCCCCCCCTTAATCTTGAGAAAAGTGAATGTGGTTAATTAATCAAAGGAGACACCTGCTCAGAAAATATCAATAAATAGTCAGTACAAATGTGAGTAGAGGATGGGCAGATTCCACATGTTTGCAATTATTTCCCCCCTAGTTGACTTTTAGCATCTTTTAGATTGGCGTTTCATTTATTTTAAGATCTGTGGACTTCAACTCCCAGAATTTCACAGTCAGCACAATTCAAGGCAGCTACATGATTGACATTTTCTCTCCTAGCCCAAGGTTGGTTCACCAATATCTGGGTCTTTGCTGCGGCTGTCTGAAATCAGAAACTTTGCATGGCTGGCCCTGATTAGATCTCAGATGAGAAGCCACCATGGTACAGGACTGTAACAAGGACAGCAAAAAAGAGGACAATGGCAAACTTTGTCTCTTTGCCTAGAAAACTTTGTGATGTCTAGCTTGACTAGAGGGTACAGCTTTTGAAGAGCTGAAAGTCATGGACCATGGGAGGAAGGCTTTTGTTCTCTTGTATGGCAAGCTGGGCAGAAATCAGCTGTGGATTTACTAATTATTCCCTAGGAGGTTTACAAGAAACTGGTTTCTAATTCCCAAATGTTTGGAATGTAGCAATTACATCGCTCCTTACCTCCGCTATAGATTATATTGCCCAAAGGAAGAAAGCCAGGAGGAACCTAGTGTGGAATTTTGAGTAGAAGGGAAATGAGACCAGTACAATTCTGATTATTTAAAGAAATTCCTACACAGGCTTCTTGAAATCAAAGTGCATCTCTAAGTGGTTTGGTTAATGGATCTCATGAACAAGCCTGAAATATGCCCATCAAGATCACATAAGAGTAGATTACAGATCGTGCTATCCAGATGCATCCTTTTAAGTCTTTTGCAGTTAATTAACTTTAAAGGAAAGCACATAAGAATACAATCATGAATACAAAATCAAACTGTTCTGCATATTCTCATGTCTGTATCCCACAGATTTTCACAAATGTGAAAATCTGAATTTGAAATGAGTTTGCAAGGGGCTTCCGTGGACAGTTTGTCAAAAAATCAAGGTAGGGATTGCAACCATGGGGTCAAAGTCCTCCCCCCCCATGAATGTACATGTGATATCACAAAAAAAGCATACTTGACTTTTTGGACACCTTCCCTGTCCACGTGGAACTTATGGAAACCCATAAAGATTGGACGGGACCTTCCAAGAGTCTCCAAAATTACTCCAGATTGGTGGGATTCAATTCTTTTTTACTACCGGTTCTGTGGGCGTGGTTCAGTGGGCATGGCTATGCTGTCGGCCAATCAGAGGTGGTATCTGCCAGTTCTCCAAATCAGTCAAAATTATCGCTACCGGTTCTCTGGAACCTGTTGGAACTGGCTGAATACCACCTCTGAAGAGGAGCAAAGGTGGAAATTATCAAATGTATGGAGAATACAGACAATCCCAGTTTAGCGACCACAACTGAAGCAATTAAATGAAGTGGTTGCTAAGTGAAACTGCAACTGCGCTTATGATCTTTATTTCAGCTTCCTTTGCTTTACAGACCTGCAAAGATGATAAATAGGAAAATTGCCATGTTATTTGCAAATTTGTAATGTTATTCTGCTTTTTCACCACAGTAACAGCAGTTGCTGTACAAGGCAGGTGCTAAGCAAGGGCTCCCTGTATTTGAATTGTATTTAATTAACTTATTTTAATGAAAATGTGATTAAAACTATTTCCCCCACAGACTGAGCTCTATATATGTCCTCCATGTATGCTGTTCCATGACATCATACCATTCAAAGACCAAATGCCGATTGCAGACCTGAAAAAGAAAATGATTGTGTATTTTTTGCTATAAAGAAATGGGCAGAAAGTCTCCTGTTTGACTTTTGCACTTGTCAATGATGACATTTACCCAAGCAACACATACACACAAAAAGCTGGTTGACAAAACATTTCCCCCCTACAAAGATGTGTCAACCCTGAGCTTGTAATTAAGAAGTTAAAATCTGTGATTTATATATATATATATTTATATATATATTCATATATATAAAAATAGATGGCCGTACTAAGACTAAAAAAGTGAAAGAAATTCGGAGTGTCAGTACTATATATATTATATATGTATATATAGAGATATTTGTGTAAGTGCGTGAACATGTAGGAGTGTCAATAGTTCAGCAAGAGAATTCCCTTTTGATACCGTAAACAATAGGAAGAAAGTCGTTTCTATGAAAAGTTAAGATATTGATCCAATTAATATTATTGGCTGCTTTTAAATTGGCCATATGTCGAATAGCACGGGGTTCAGAAAATTCTGTTCGAGATCAACAGTGAAAGTAAGAAAGAAAGATTACTGTATATCGTAAGAGATTTGTGTGTGTGGTGGGGATGGACCGTCTGTCTAATGTTTTAAATTAAAATCAAGAATTGCTAAAAAGTTGCTGCAGATGGGTGGTGATAGGGGACAAGGGGAGGGGGGAGGTCTGCAGAGGTTTGTTAAAAATGCCAAGATTGGGGTACAGCCATGTGATTGAAGCCCCACTCCTTTTTATGAGCCATGGTGGCACAATGGTTAGAGTGCAGTACGCAGGCTACTTCTGCCGACTGCCTGCAATTTGGCAGTTCAAATCTCACCAGGCTCAAGTTTGATTCAGCCTTCCATCCTTCTGAGGTGGGTAAAATGAGGACCCAAATTGTTGGGGGCGATATGCTGACTCTTAGAGAGGGCTGTAAAAAGCACCACATAAGTGCTATTGTTATTATGCACAGTCCATAAACACAGCAGGCCTCTAAAAAGAGGAGAGGCTTCGATTACATGATCATGGCTGCCATTTTGACTTTGTTGACACAATCCTGGAGGTGCCCCTCTTAGGCACTCCTGCACCCATGTTGTAACATGGGTCAAACCAACTGCAACAAAAGCCTTAGTTGGAAAATACAAACTGGTGAGAGCAAAGGGACGGGAAGGTGCTACTCTTGTTCTCAGAAAGTATCCTATTTTTGCTTCAAACCTCTCTGCCAATTCTTCCATTTACAGTTAAGAATAAACATAGCTACACCTGTGTTACAAAAAAAACAAAAAAACAAAAAACCAACAACAAAACAACCCCAAAACAAAACACCAAACTCCAAGATATTCTCTTAGTGACTAACATTATTTTGGTGATTTGAAGTGCAATACAGAAGTGTCCTAGATAAGAAGGCTTGGCTTTCCTATGTGTGCATATGTACGTGCTTATTATTCGGCCTTGGAATAGCTTTATTTTCAACATGTTTCTTCTTCCCATTCTCTTTTTCTTTCTAATGGAAAAAAAAAGAAATAAAAATAAAAGCCCATGTTGGGTCCCCTAACCCCCCACCACCACTTTTTTTTTTCTTTCTGAAGCATAAAAGCAAATCATATTCTGAAAAGTCTTCTAGAATAAAAGTGTGAGAGAAAAGATCGCTGAGAAGCAGACATCGCCTTCCTCAGATGGAAATCAGAAAAGGCTCTTTGAGGCCCTGACACTCTTCGTGAAAGTGCCAAACCGGGCAGGGCACAAGGCCCGCTTCTTTCTGGTAGAAAACCGTAAGGGTTGGTGGTGTGGTCCATTGTCTGAGGGCATCAGAAAAGGAGCAAATTGGCTGTTCTGTTCTTTTTTTCAATAGCTAAAAGGCAGTCAGGGCTGACCAGAGCCAGGATTATCTGCAGTGTCTTTGCAGGAGAAAGACCATAAGAATGAGGAATCCCGTGAGGGCAGATGGGCTGGGCTGGCTGGCTGAAGAGTCCACTTCCCTCCTGTCTGAGTCAATGAGAGGAGTTTCTGTGGTGATGAATTCAAATTCTGTTGGACAAATGTCATCTGTACAGCCGCTTCCACTACCGGAGCCACTGGTCTCTTCACCTGTAGGACCAGGGACAGAAAGAGAGAAATCAGGGAAGAGCTTTGGAGAACAGCTCAGTTTAGTTTCAAGCTCTACACGGAGAGTGGAGTAGCTCCAGTTGACTTTCCTTGTCTGAGAGCTATTACTGGATGGGCCTGAGTGTACCACTTGGTGGATCGCCAGCTTCCAGGAGGGCTGGTTCAGAACTCCTTCCCAGTACAGCGGTTCTCAACCTGTGGGTCGCGACCCCTTTGGGGGTCGAATGGCCCTTTTACAGGGGTCGCCTAAGACCATTGGAAAAGACATATATCTGACACTTCATAATTACTGGGCAAATGTAAAATTTTATGGTTGGGGGTCACCACAACAAGAGGAACTCTATTAAAGGGTCGTGGCATCAGGAAGGTTGAGAACCACTGTCATAGTAGGTTCCACACTGACCATAAGTCAGGGATGTTACATGTTGAAGAAGGATCTGCCAGAGTCACAGCTGAAAGCCAAATCTGGCTCTAGGTTTTGCCTCAGTTTACCTTCCCAATAAGCAACTAAGTTTGGAGGGTCATTTAAAAGCAGTTTACTAGGTCACCCTGATAAAGTGGGGTCTCTCTATGTAAAAGGGAGGGAAAACCTCAAGTCCCATGTTTCCCTCCTTATTATAGTTAACACAATAAAGAAAATGCAAGAGGAAAGTTGATTGGACAGAATAAAAGTAACCTCCCCTTTGCGCAGGAAATCAGTTACATGTACTCAAACATGTTACATGTTTGTATCCCATAATACCACATGAGGTCTGATATCAGAAGGGGTGTAATTGTAAGGAAAAAGGTTGTTTAAAGTTCACAAAAGAGATAAGCCAGACCCCTGTACTAACAAACTTTTTCTTATCTGGAGCTAGTCTCTAGCTTGTTTATCAGTTTAGGAATGTTAAAAGCTAATAAAACTGAACATCATTTTAAAAGAAAGAAAATAAATCAAATTAAAATATGAGGAAAATATGTTAGTTAACAAATAACAAATCCCATGTCAGTTGCCCCTCATAATGGAGTCCACAAAGGCGCTCTCAAAAGGCCACACAATGGACCAAATTATTTTGAACTTTTGAAAAATGTACAGCTGCCTTTTAAAGAGACCTCAGTGGGAAGACTAGTCAATAAAGCTGCTCCATGGACACAAATTATTAAAATACCCCCTTGAGCCATGAGTTTGGGCCCAAAGAAATAACAGAATTGAAATAGCAAACCAAAAATCTCAGGGGTGGGATTCTACTGGTTCGGCCCAGTTCGGGTGAAATGATACTTCCGGCGATTGTTTCGCCCCCCGCCCCCCTGCTATTCTGACTTTTATTTCATTCTTTTGAAGCCCAGCTGATTGGTGCGGCAACATGGATTGCTCCGCCTCAGCTGTTTTTCCTCACCCGGGCTTCAATAATAGATAAGTTTCCTTGCTATTTCCTTATGCAATGTGTGCGCGAAGCGGTTGTTATACTGGTTGAATCACACCACTGGAAAATCTGTTAGCAAATTGCAACCTGGATATTTCCACAAATGTAGTGAGAGGTATAACAGTGTTTTACAGGACATTTTTAGCCAGAATTACTGAAAAATAACCTTTTTCCCCCCAGGGGGACTTAGATAAATAAGTCCCCCTGGGGAAAAAAGGTTATTTTTCAGTAAATCTGGCTAAGAATATCCTTGCTTTAAATGAAATATTAATAGATAAATATTTCATTTAAAACAAGTTATTTTGTCTTTACACATCAGGTTCTTATATATTAAAAAATTCAACGGTATAATAATGCTAGAAAAATGAATAAAATATCTGAATATCAATAACAATAAGCCAGCATTCCTCCTTGACTTACAACAGTTCATTTAGTGACTGTGCAAAGTTACAACTGCACTGAAAAAAGTGACATGACTATTTTTAACGCTTGTGACCGTTGCAGCATCCCCACGCTCACATGATTTATACTTGGATGCTTGACAAGTGATTCAAATTTATGACGGTTGCAGTGTGGTGGGGCCATGCAATTACCATTTGCGACCTTCTGACAAGTAAAGTCAATGAGGAAACCAGATTCACTTAACAACGGGGTTACTAATTTAACAATTGCAGTGATTCCGTTAATAAATGTGACAAGAGAAGTTGTAAAATGGGGCAAAATCTGCTTCACAAATTTCTCACCTAGTCGCATAAATTTTGGGCTCAACTCTAGTCATAAGTCGAGGACTAGCTGTAATAAAATAATGTGCCCATCTCAGGAGGAACAGCTCTGCCTGGGTGATGCTTAATGCGCAAGGGTTTATGTGCACACCAATTTTTTTTCTCCAACAAGACATGGCAGAGCGGTTAGTTTCTGAGACAGATTTATTGTGCAAACATAAAATTGACATTTGTGCACATATGAGAAAAGAAAAGGAACCTCCGCCATTATTTTTTTTTTAAATCCATATAGTACTTGGCACTTATGTACAAGTCACATTCTTAACCACAGTATTTCCACAGAATAAAGATAAGCTAACTTTAGTTATTTTTTTCCCCTGATGCTGCTGAGTTTAACGATCCCTAACTTATTTAAAATGTAGTTAACTATTCTTTATTTGGTGAGAAGAAAGCTCTTCCGTTTTTACCCCATTAATTTTACATAGATGTCTACACGTTTCATTTTAAGCCTTCTGGGTAAATTAGCATAACGTCTATATACCATGAAACTATTGAAGTATTAAACTATTAAAGAATCTTAAAGAAACACGTGTATGTGTGTGTGTGTGTGTGTGTGTTTACCCAATAAATCAATTAATAAATACAAACACATTATTGTGTGTTTGTACATAAAATGAAGTAAAATAGTAGTCCAAAAATTACAAAAAGTATTTCCAAAAATATTCTCTCGATGTCTTGAAAAGGCAGCTTTTCAAGTATTTATTAAAGGTTCATTCTAATACAGAATTTTTCAGCAAATCTTTTATGTTATCTTTTATGTTTTTCAGCAAACCTTTTAGGTGCTCTGGTAAGCACCTCCTTCTCCACCTGCAGCCAACACCGAATGATGGAGTGATTAAGAAGCTGGCTTGGTTTGCCCAGCTTCTGTGCACGCATGCACAGAAGGTGTGTGCGTGCATGTTCATTTTTTAGCGAACCGGTGGTGGATTATTTGAATCCCACCACTGAAATTAGGGTTTCAATGGCAATAGAGTGGATGGACCTCCACCATTTGATTCATATGTATAAGACTGTTCTTTATAAGTCAAACAAAAAGCGACAGTTTCAAGACCACACATTCTTCAGAATGCCCTTTTCAGCTCTCAGCTTCCTGTCTGTGATTGCTGAAGAATTAGCGGTGTGTTTCCTGTTCATTCAGAAATGGGAAAGAAACTCAATAGTAGTGTAAGCCCTGAAGTTGGCTTAATACCGTTAAAAAACTGGAGCACTGTACCTGACTAGAATAACATGGAAAAACCTGGTTCCCAACTCCACTGATGGTATGACCTGACTTACTCAGCCCAAAGGCCCACCCACAGTGGTGTCTAGCCACCAAAAGCAATTGCAACACTGGATACAGGAAGAAGACAGCCATTAATTTCAACGCCGATTGCTACTAGTATTAGAAGCCAGAAAACAAGATTACAGCAGAGAAAATTGCCTACATAATGTCTTACTTGTGTCCTGAAAGTTCACATCATTTCCGTTGTATGCATTTTTTAATTTGTTGGTCATTACTCTTAGCGCCATGATTTGCTGTCTTATGTAGGTATCAGGCCGGGTGATGTCCACATCAACCTCAGGATTGTTTATCTGATTGGTGAGTCCATCATTCATGATCTCAGGTAGATACCTGTACACCAGAATGGGGAATTAAGACACATCATTGTAGTGATTACACCTCCATGGCACTAATCACTGAGACAAAGACATTCATCCATGACATAATCATTCATCATTTGTGATAAATATGCTTGTAGGATCATTCACTCATTCTATGGTGTCTTATGTTTTGGGGAGGGGTGTCTTCCTAGAATGGATGCAAACAAATAGCTCCCTTTTCCAAAAATAAAATCACTGTATTTCCTGAGTAACCATGGCTCAAAATTTGAAAAATCCTGCATGGCCTATTCAACCGTGGAAGATAGATGGGAGAGAATATTTTCATGCAATACCTGTTTATATTTCAAAGAAATGGCTTTCTGTTATTTATCCTGGGGTGTAATATATTAACATTGTTAATTTTGCATAAAAGCAGCAAAAAATTCCATACTAAAAATCAGCACAACTTACTTCTGTGCTCTTATTTACATCGTCCTGTTGGAATAACCAGGAATTAAAAACTCTAGGTTTTATTAAGAGTAGGTAAATGAAACTTTGGTCCGGCTGAAATAGATGATCCTTGAGTATTTGAGGGCTGCTGATTTCAGTAAGAATTAAGTACATATATTTGGAAAATAATTCTCAATGGGACAACATCTCATTTAAAGGACAAATCAGTAGAAAATAACATCCTCTTTTTTCTGTATCTATGACCAATTCCTAATACAATGGAACCTCGGTTCACAAACGCTTTGGTTCACAAGCAATTTGGTTCACAGTCAAAAAAAAATCAGCTAAATGTTTGTTCACAAACAAATACTCGGTTCACAACCAAACTTCCTGAGGCCAAAGAAATCTCAAGAGAGAAAACACCTGAAGGAGAGCGTCCTTCCATCGCGGAGGCAGACTCTCCCGCAAAACAGCCACCTCTTTCTCATTCAGAATCGACTGGCTGAACAGTTTTCTCTGTTGTCCATGGTTTTATCAGTGTTTGCATTAAAGGATTTGACTGTTACGCTGTGCATTCTGTGGCATATTTAACTATTTACTGTATTTGTGTGCTTCAAAATCTTAAAAAAAAAAAATAGAGTTCATGGGGGTCTGGAGTAGATCGATCGTATTTCCATGCAACCCAATGGGAAAATTTGTTTCAGTTCACAACCAACTCGGTGCACAACCAAAGTTATGGAACCAGTCGTGGTCGTGAACCGAGGTTCCACGGTATAATATCCAACAGTCCAAATGAAGCATGACAATGATTTGGCACAATATATGCCATGAAATTGAAGAAATGAATCCTCTCTGTCATACACTAACCAGGAAAAGCCCTAAAAGAAATACATCTCCTAATGGAAACATTATTCACCCCAAATGTACAAACACATACACTCACAGAGGAATTTAACCCAACATATTTTTTAAAAGATGTAAGTTATAAGTTGTAAGGAGATGTAAGCCACCTAGAGTCACTTGATAGTGAGATGGGTGGCATATGCATTTAATAAATATAATAAGGTATGTATGGGGTTTTTTTTACTCACAATGTTATAAATTTATTATGGTAACCATTATGGGTTTTTACACTGATACAACTTCAAGAATCTGGAATTTCTGGCATTTGTGTGTAGTTTTTCAAAGTATTCCAATTACAATGGAGAGAGAGACAACTTTCGTTAGTTCTGGACAAAGAATGCCAACATTCCTTGTGTTCATTTGACAAAGAGCAAAGCCCTTGAGACACTGCATGGGAGTTTCATGAACAAATATTGTTTTTATGTTTTTTTCTCACTTACTTAGCTTTGGTGTGTCCATTCCAACAATCCTCTTCATTAGACATGCCAGCAGTCACTGTTTCTTCCTTGCAGATGGTGTAGGGTAATGCAGACCAGAACTTTTTGGAAAGCTTTAGTTTTTCTTTGATGTCAATTACCTAATTGCAAGAGAAAGGGAAGGTATTTGGTTAAAAGAAATCGGTAAAGCCTGTTTCTGAAAAATATTATTGTGGTGGTAACAAAGAATTCAATAAATATAGCATGTGTACTAGGATCACGAAGGAGTGGTGTGGTGGCCTAGAGGTGGAGCTCTCGCCTTGCAATCAGGAGGCTGTGAATTCAAACCTAGATAGAAGTAGATATTTCTCTCTCTGGGCACACTGACAATATATCTGCTGAAAAAAACTCTGCATTGGTGACAGGAAGGGCATCCGGCCGTGGTGGTGTAGGGGGTAATACCTCCTTAAGTACTACCAGCTGCCTGCAATTAGTGCAGGTTCGACTCCCACCAGGCTCAAGGTTGACTCAGCCTTCC
>JANHFR010005979.1:69674-80275 GCA_032468015.1 Mimophis mahfalensis
GGGCTGTTGCTGAGCACTTTGTAAGCCGCCCTGAGTCTTCGGAGAAGGGCGGGATATAAATGGGATTAAAAAAAACCAAAAAACTGGGTGCAGTATTCCAAGGGTGGTCTTACCAAGGCATTATAAAGTGGTACTAGCACTTCACATGATCTTGATTCTATAAATGCAGCCTAGGACTGCGTTGGCTTTTTTGGCAGCTGCAACACACTGCTGGCTCATATTTAAGTGATTGCCCATTAGGACTCCAAGATCCCTCTCAGGGTAACTACTTAAGTTACTACTTAAAAAAAAAAAAGCCTTAAAAAGCCTGGAAAAAAAAGGGATCATTCTGGTGATGGAAATTTTTTCTAAGGGGTAAAAAAAGAAAAAGAAAAAAACCATAGCTGAAGACTGATTGCCAAAAGACCATTGCATATTTTTAATGTAGTTATAAAACAAGGTTTCTTGTCTTAACTTATATGATATGTGAATTCCTTAATTAAACTTTATCAGAGAAAGATGCATTATGCATATGGACACTTAACAACAATAAGTGCTTATTTAATGACGAGCAGAGCACTAAAAACGAATCTATTGTAAAGTTAATTGGGAATTGAAGTGATTGCACATTAATGTGACAAGCAGGGGATTACTTATTTCAGTAGTCGGTATGTGCAATTTTCTCCCAAAAGGAAAAAAAAAATCTGCCAAATTGCTCTTCTCATGTTTTCTCTTAAGAGCAACATATTATCTATTGCAAATGCATATTTTGCAACTACACAGCTTTAAGTCTGCCACCTGCCCCATCTGGCCTTTTGATCTCTGATTGATCCTCAATTCATAAAAAGAAGGGATGAAGAAGAAACCTGACATGGACTTTGTGGAAGGGATTTGGAACCAGCTGCTCCAAGGGACAGTCTGGCCTACCCAAAAGCTGTGAAGGAAGTTGGAGCTCCTCGCAACTCTCCTGCTCATTTTATGAATGATTGTGAAAAAGAATATGTGTCTGAAAATTGCATGCAAAAGATACATCGGTGTGAAGAAGAAAAATGGAGCACTGACATCAAAAATTTCCATTAAGAGTTTGCATGAAGAAAAAGAAAACAGATTCATGTAAGAGAAATAGAGCTAAAAAGAGTGTCAAATCCCGAAACGGCAAGCCCCGGGGAGCCATCTTGGAATTGCCATTCATGGAGGAGAGGCTGCAGGGCGTGACTGGGATTGATGCAATTGCCGCACTGATCAGCTGGGAGGTGGCGAATGGATCAGCTGACAGCATAGCTGGCTGGGGAATTCTGGGAATTGAAGTCCACTCATCTTAAAGGGGCTAAGGTTGAGAAACACTGCTGTAAAAGGTGATCACGTGACCCAGGGGACACTGCAACCATCATAAACGTGAATCGGTTGTCAAGCATCTGAATCAGAGGTGGTATTCAGGTAGTCTTGACAGGTTTGGGAGAACCAGTAGCAATCATTTTGACTGGTTCAGAGAACCGGCAAATACCACCTCTGATTGGCCCTGCCCCCCATGCCGTGCCCCTTCCAGGGGTCTCCATGCACCCCTATTTGGCTGCCAGGACACCTCAGGGAGGTTTTCTAGGCCAAAAACAGGGCATAGGGAGGCAGAGCCACCCTACCCCATACCGCTATTTGGCTGCCAAGAGCTTCAGGGCGGTTTTCTAGGCAAAAAACAGGGTGCAGGGGGTGTGGTGCCAACACAGTCACATGACCACATAGCCATGCCCACCAAGCCATGCCCACAGAACCAGTAGTAAGAAAATTTGAATCCCATCACTGATCTGAATGTAAATCACATCTATAGGGATGCTGCAAGGGTCATAAGTGTGATAAATGGTCACAAGTCACTTTTTTCCTGTGCCCTTGTAACTTGAACGGCCACTAAGTGAACTGCTGTAAGTCGAGGACGACATGTACACAATCACAAAAGGTTACTTACCAGCCTGTCCAAGCTGGTGCCAGCAGCAGTTGTTGGTCTTTCTTCCGGATTGTAAGGTCGGAAACGAGTGTTGAAGTTTTCAGGAATGGATCGAGAAGATCTTACGCCTGGAGCTGGTTTAGGCTGTCCACACCCTTGGAAGACCTACAAGAGTAATGTTCAGTTACACACAAAACAACCCCTGAATTAAGAATGTCCATAATTCATTTTCTGACTGGATAAAAACCCTAGCTTACATTACAAAGCTTGGAACATTTGAATCAGTAGAATTTTTTTTTACTTGCTACACAAAACTTCAGTGGATTTATTGGTTAAAGGTCATCTATCAACCAGCATACTATAATCTTGGAAATTTCAGTTAGGATTATCTAAATCTGACCTGAAAGCTCCTATCTGCTGCATCGGATAGGCCTTGGTTCATGAATGCCATGTTCCAATGGCTCTGGTTTGGTTTTCAGTCCACAGATAGGCTGAACAATGGCATTACAGTTTGCCAGTTCTTGTTTTCAGCCTCAGTTATTTGAGCAAGGACCATGCTGCAATCTCCTGAAATTCTTAGGCTTTGTTCTTTTAAGACTATGCACCTGTTGCTAACCTCAGTGTTCAGCAGATTTGTTCTGGAATTTCACAGCTGCCCTATCTTCCATGGAAATGCGATTGTTTTAGCAACCACTGCCTATTTCATAACCCATTTTATAATACTGTATGGGAATACATTTCTCTGGCAAACTCAGTGTTTGAGGCCTTTTTAAAAAATAAAATAAAAATAAAAACTAAAAAATGAACACACTTTGATTTCTAAATAGAACAGAACTGAAGTCAGAGGTATTCAGGATAAGACCAAATAGGTTGCCATTGGTATAATCCCTACTAATATTTGATCAAAAAAGGCATTTACATCAATAAAGGAAAAAAGCATATTATACGTCCTGAGAATCACAAAACTACAGAAAACTATGGAATTCTAATAAAATTGGGGTAACAACAGGCTTGTGTTTGACTGGAATAGTGGAGAAATCTTCCTACTCCAATGTGTTGCAACTGAATATTAATATTCCATAGACAGAAGGAAGCACATATGGTTGATTATGAATGAATGAGGATTACGATTTATTATAAAACTTCAGCATGTCTTATGATACAGTTAGGTGAGTGTAGGAGACTTGAACTTAGGAGGAAGTTAAGCTAATGGATGCTACTTATTGTTAAATCAGAGACTCCACCAAAATGACACAAACTGCAGTTGGCTAGACTGAGATCAGGTTGGGCTGGAAGGGTATGGTTCTACTGTAGATGAATAATTTCTCCTATTTTTAAAAATCATGTTAGATATCAAAAGCCTGTGACACTGGTGTATATGAGTGACCTTGTCATGAGCTTGTAATTTGTGAGTAAACGAAGAGATAAGACATCTGTGTTCCTAGATCAAATGATACCAATGGAAAAAAAGGTTGGCCAAAATAGTGAGAAGCCGTGGGAACTTTGCAACAAAGTGACCAGATCACTTTGAGCTTCATGATTCTATAAGAAATGAAACTGAAGCACAGCTACAGTATATATACTAGTTTTCATAGAAGCCAATATTAATAAACTTAGAGTAGTACTAGGTAGGAACATATGGATAAAAATCCTAGGTCAGAATGCCCAAAGATGGCTTCTAAACAGCATGGGTTTTTTTTCCCTGTAGCAATAGCATTAACACTTAGACTTAGATACTGTACCACTTCATAGTGCTTTACAGCCCTCTCTAAGCAGTTCACAGTGTTGACCTATTGCTCCCAACAATCTGGATCCTCATTTTACCGACCTCAGAGGGATGGAAGGCTGAGTGAATCCTGAGTTGGTCAGGATCAAACTGCTGGCAGTGAGCAGAATTAGCCTGCAATACTGCATTCTAACCACTGTGTCACAATGGCTCTTTTAGAGGATATATTTTCACTATGGAACCTTCATCCTATTGCTAATGCAGGGTGAAGCTGGATCAAGGTGAGCTGCCAACAAACTGATTCTTTTCACAGGAAATCAAGAAACAAACTTCCCTGCAAACATTCTATGTTTCATAGAGGGAGGCTCCAGTTGGGCTCCTTCCTATATGCCTGGAGACTCTGGCCTCTGTGGCCATTTATACATCTTTTTTTCTTCTAAAAAGAGAGCCAGTTTAGTTAGTGGTTAAGACTCCAGGCTATAAACCAGGAGACAATGAGTTCTAGTCCAGCCTGAGTCATAAAAGCTAAACTGACCATGGGCCAGACTCTTACTTTCAGACCTAGAAAGAAGAAGGCAAGGGCAAACCACTTCCAAAAATACCTTGCCAACCACACTGTAGGAATTAATTCAGGCAGTCATTGAGAATCAAAAACTGACTCAAAGGCACAGACGAACAAGTAAATAAATTTTTCTAGCATCCGTTCACTTTGTTTCCATTGAACATTCTGCCCAAGTCTTGGCATTGCATTGTTAGGAAGGATAATGACAAATTGGAGAGTATTCAAAGGAGAAAAATCAAGCTGATATGGGCCAGGAGACCTGATTTTCAAATATCTGCAGGGATGCCTTGGAGTTGAATCATAATCTGTGATGGTTAAGAATTGCTCAACAGAGAAATAGACTTCCTTGAAAAAATCTCTTTGTGATATGTAGACAAAAGTTGGAACACTATCTGTTGGGGATGCTTTAGCAATGGATTCCTGGGCCAAGGCGCTGGTTCAGTGATGGCGAACCTTTTTTAGAGCTCCTGTGCCGAAAATGCATGTGCGTGCTCTTGCAAGTGGTCTCAGGTGTCTGTACCCATATTTCAATGTGCGCCCCACCCCCATGTGTGTCACCCCTGTGTATGCTCATGTGACCCCTCCCCCACGCAATCGCACGCGATCCTAAATTTAGCTACTGATTCAATGTTTTCAACTCAGCTGATTAGCACGGAAGTGCAGCTCAGCTGTTTTTCCAGGTCTGGGGATATGGGCACATGCATGGGGGGGAGAGAGGGGAGCCCCAGACCTGAAGAAAAAAAAAGCTGAGCTGCGCTTCCCTGATAAGCAGCTGCGTTTAAAACATGGAACTAGTAGCTAAATTTTTCAGTTGTGGGAATTGCACGTTCATGCTGGGGGAAGAAGGAGATAGCGCATGCATGTGAAGGGGGGAGCATGGGGTGTGTCACACGACAGCTCACATGCCAGGCAACATGGCTCCATGTGCCACTTTGGGCATGCATGCCATAGGTTCACCATCACAGTGCTAGTTGGTCTATGACAATACCAACTTTATACTCTGTGATTCTATGAAAGTTATTGTTGTCCTAAAAATGTACATTGTCCGTTTTCAATTGTCAAACAAAAGGAACATGAATGCAATACAGCCTTCTGGTGTGCTATCTATTCCAAACATTTAATAGTAAAAATTGATACCTTTCCAGTCACATGCACACTGTTTTCTTGCATGTTCATAATGGCTTCAGAAATTTTGACATCAATGGGATCCATAACTGACTCAATGTTGAATGGTCCCTCTAGTCTGTCTGCTACCAAAAGCATGGCATCTGTTAAAGAACAAATGAGTCGGTCATTAGATAATCAGTATTTATGCTTAATCTTGCAATTATCTCAAGGCAAAGTAATGAAAACAAGCTAGTCTCTTATTTGCTGTACAGAATTCACAGAATACTTGAACGAATGAAGCAGATTTTTAACAGGTCCTCATAGTGCAATCTTGGCTCCGAAAATTTGCATTGATTTAACTATATTTCGGGTGTCTCATCCTAAATGTATTGCAGGTGTGTCTGGATGATATTGAAGGTGAGTTTTTCAGCTGGATGCCTACTCTTCAAATATGGAATGATTGTCTTCAGTGTGAACTCAGTCTGCACAGCATGTGTGTATAGCAGGTGGGTTGCATGTTCAAGTTGGATGACCCACACTAGTTGCAAAACTCCATGGACACTCCATGGGATTGCCTGCCCTGCTGAGTCTCACTTTCCACTTCTCTTCTGATGCCCCACTGTTGTGATCATGTGGATGAATAGAAGAGTTAATTTATTATGTAATTATTCCCTCTACCCCCCCCCCCCCCTGCTCCATCCTTTGTTAGCCTCACTTGAGAGAAATGGGAATAAATTTCCTTTCCCCATCCTATTCAAATTAATGTTTCTCCACTGCTATTCAGGACAAATGATTCTGACAGACAGCCACTTTGATCAAAAGAACCATGGATAGGGATAGGTGCCTGGTTTTAGGCAGATAAGAAAAGCCAATCATCAATCTTTTGTGCATGTGTAGCCCCAAAGTTACATAACTTTGTACATTATTCCCCAGGACAAAAATTCTTGATATATAGGAAAGCTCAAACCAAGGAATAAAAAGCAGCTTAAAAGTTTTCTCTCCCTAAAGCCATCTGCTGTCATTGGTACATAAAAAAAAAAAAAAGACAACTGAGAGTTGACAAACTGAATTAATTAAGAATGCACGTTCTACTTTTTCATGCAGCAAAGACAAAAGATTCTTTTGTCATGACACCTGAAACAGATAATTTGCTCAATAATTCATACATAGATTTATCCATCATACAAATGAAACCTGATAGAAACGAATCCTTGGTGGATAAGTCTAGAGTTTTGCACAAGATACTGAAAACTTCAACTTGACGTAGCAGGATCTTGTAATTAAAGCAGCTGTTCTCTCTAACCCCAAGGACTCCATTTCCTTGCAATACAAAATGGGATAACTATTGGATTCTTGCCATGATGTACAGGTACAAGCCAAGTTCGATGCTTTGGGCTTTTTACAAAATGCAGCTTGATGTGGGAAGATACATTTTATGATACCACTGGGGCTACATAAGCTCATTTGTCTAATTACACACCATTCACCGGGTGTGTAATACAAGGGTGATGATGTAGCCATCCTGTCCTTGTTACAGTATACCTCTGACAATCTGAAACACTGACAGCTTATCCATCAACTTACTTAGTATTCTGGACCTTACAAGTGTTCCTTTACCCCAGCACAGAATTATTTTGCCTCCGTGGAACAGACTGAATGATAAATTCTGGGTCAAAGACTTGGTTAGTTAAGTCTTTTCAACCAATTTGCAGACATCTGAGGGCTCAGAACTAGATTTAGGATGACCATGTGCACACTGCCTTTAAAAAAGCAATCATAATTTTAAAGCAAAAGATTTTGTTTAAATTTCTTTCTGTATTTATATCTTTGCACAAAATATCTTGACTGGAATTCGTAGTTGAGGGATCTGTGGTGTACTCTCAGCTTGGTTTTCTTGCAGATGTTTCATTATCCAAGCTGGGTAACATCATACAGTGCTATTGTAGGTAAAACTAGCATTGGTAACTGTTAAATATTTTTGTATTCATTAATTGATTTCAAATGTATGTACTATATGAGTTAAGATGGCTGCCTGTTAGTCACACCACACTCACTAAGCTGGTGACAGGCTGTCTATAAGGCAGGCTTGCATGCCTGCAGTTTTTCTTGCGCTCCTGATCTCTGATTTCTGTATCTCTGATCTCCTGACCCTTCTTCTATTGTGTGCTTCCTGTACCAAGATGTTACTGTAAATAACTGTAAATAAATGTCTACAATTTCAGGCCTGAAGCCTCAAGTCTCCTGTTCTCGGTTCCTTCAATCCATCAACCTCAAAAATTAGTTGCAAGGTTGAATTATTGAATGCTAGCTACGTCGGCTAGCGTTCAAAAGTGACTGTTAATTTTCATACATTGCAGACTTGGATTTGTTGCTGTATTAACAATTAAATAAAGAACCTTGTGCATGGTCACAGGTCGATGGATCCAAGTAGAGCCCAAAGCCAGGATGCCGAGACAATCTTGAGTCTGTGAAGTCACTTTATTTTACAAATATCTACAAAGGCCAAGAGGTGGCTATTCATGCAAAAGCGAAACTGAAAGTAGTATAAGCAAGAAAGAGAGGGAAGGGATGAGGCGTGGTTGCCTCTATAAATACCAGAGTATCCAGTAACTATGATTGACACCTCACATGAGTGTCTTGTGATTGTCAGGAGTCTGCCTAGCACCAGACTTTCTGTCTCTAATATGGTAGTGTGGTGTGGCCCGAAACCTTGGTGGCCATTTTAACTGCATTCTATAACATACAGATGTTATTGTTTAATATGAGAATGCATAAATTCTAACTCTAACGTTACCTAGTTTGGGTAACAAAACATCTCCATGAAAACAACGAAGCTCAGAGAACACTAAGAACCCTTCATTTCAACCCTGAGTTAGAAATATTCCCATTTATTGTTTTGTAGCTATTGATCACAAATCCACTTGGAATTAGGAGTTATGCTTGAAAACTGGATCCTCATACATGAATTCTCAATTGCCTTCTGTACTTTCTTTTCATTGCACCATAAAGCAAAACCATGTTTTGTGCAAATCAGTAGAAGAGTCAGGAGTAATTACCTTGTCACATTATACCACTGAATTAAGGCCACTTAAAAAGTCAATCAGTGGAAGAACATTACATTTTAGTTTCGACTGAGAATCAGAAAATTAAGTCAATCTGATTCATAGACTCATGGGCTGGCACGTCAACTGACTTGATGGCAACTGAAAGCAGAATTTGATTCCAGGATTATGTCACTTATTGATAGGAAATATTTTAAAAATGGTTGATTGGTTGATTAATGCTACAGAGTAGCAGGGGGCTATGTGGCATGAAAAAGCTCTTTTTTGCTGAATATATATGTTAAATCAAGATTTCTCGAACCAAGGCACTCCTTGTTTACTTAATAGTTAAAGTTTTAACACAGAAAAAGGCTTTTATTTGTATCATTACAATAGTGGCAGTCCTCAACTTACAATAGTTCATTTAGTGACCATCCAAGGTTACAATAGCACTGAAAAAAGTGACTTATTTTTCACAGTTACAACCTTTGCAGCTTCCCCATGATCACGTGATCAAAATTCAGATGCTTGGCAACTGATTCATATTTATGATGGTTGCAGTACCCTGGGGTCATGTGATCCCCATTTGTGACCTTCTGATAAGCAAAGTCAGCGGGGAAGTCAGATTCACTTAACAACCAGGTTACAGCTAATCAGCTGCAGTGATTCACTTAACAACTGTGGCAAGAAAGGTGATAAAATGGGGCAAAATTCACTCAACCAATGTCTTACCTAACAACAGAAATTTTGGGCTCAATTGTGGTCATAAGTTGGGGACTGCCTGTGTCATGGAAAGTGGTATGAGACCTCTATCATAAAGACAAAGACATTATGGGTCATTTTTCCTGTGTTCCACAATCCTGCTTTTTCTAGTATAGTTTTCATTACCAATCGGTCATGAAACGATATTTCTGGTTTTAAAAGAAAACAGGTAATGCCTCACAATAATGGCTGATTATAGCTGGGGAGCATAAGAGAAATTCCAATGAGCATGCCTATGTTCCCTAGCAGGCATGACATCTTGGAGTCTCTTTGGATTTGGAAATGGAAAACACCAGATGCTTTGCATCTGGCACATGATTTCTTAAACTTTCATTCAGCGTTGAAAGTTGCTTCTGGATTTCTGGAGCCTTTGACTAGCACAGAGTCATAGGAAAACCAGCTACACATAGGGTTCATTTGTTTATCTAGCTTTTTCTTACAATTGTTTTGCTTTATTTATTCCAGTGTAGTTAAGACACTGGAATAAATAAAGCCATGGCTCAGGACCAGGCTATTTGCAAGACTGCTTTCTGCTGTGTACCTCCTTACGACCGGTGAGATCTCACAGGGTTGGCCTTCTCTGAGTCCCATCAGCTAAGCAATGCCGATTGGTGGGCCCGCGGGGAAGGGCCTTCTCTGTGGCTGCTCTGGCTTTCTGGAATGAGCTACCTCCTGAGGTCCAGACCGCCCCCACCCTATTGGCCTTCCGGAAAGCAGTGAAAACTTGGCTCTTCCGGCAGGCCTGGGACTGTTGATCTCACTATTAAGTTCTGGTGAGATCTGGCCCAAATGGTATGTGTGAGTTTTTATTGTTAATTGTTTTAATTGTTTTAATTTTTTTCCCTATATTGCTATTATCTTGCTGTGAGCCACCTGGAGTCCTTTGGGAGTGGGTGGCATATAAATTCAATAAATAAATACATACATAAACAAACAAACAAACAAACAAACAAACAAATCTTCCTCTTTTCCATTGTTGTCTTCAGAACATTTTGATAACTTAAAGCAGAGACATTCTCAAAATGTCCTAGTGACCATTCCTGCTGCTCTGGGATTTGAAGTTTGGTGTTGCTTTCATTATTCCGCTGCTGGTGGGTCAGTCACTGTTTCTACATTGTTCACACCACTATGCACTCTTCAGTGAGGTCTTAACCTTAAACCAGTAACTCATTCTACACAGTAAATAATCCTTTTTTAAAAAACAACAAAAAATTTTATTGTTTAAAATCACGTTTCATTTCTCCACTGAGCAGTGCGTGCTCTAGATGTTCACACTTTACACATCATTTTGACTATTATAACCTTATACCTACCTGTACATCCTTATCCAAAGTACTGTAGCTCCTTATCCATGTTAAATAAATAATCTAAACTCTATCACTCTGACATTTCAGATAAACTCACCAAAATCTTATTTATTTATTTATTTATTTATTTATTTATTTATTTATTTATTAGATTTATATACCGCCCTTCTCCCGAAGGACT
>JANHFR010005980.1:48344-58572 GCA_032468015.1 Mimophis mahfalensis
AAGAGCTCTTTTTCTATCTCTGTGTCATAATAAAACTGTTCACTTTCAGCTACTATCATGTTTCTTTTACAACATTACAGACCCAGACTGGACTAGGCTAGGATTGCCTTTTATTTTGTTGTTTTTCTTCTTAGCCATTTAGCAAACCTGTTTTAAAAAAGAACTGTATAGATTCAACTGTAAACAAAATAAACTCAGTGTTTTCTGTAACAGCTTTTCAAGTATAGTATATGATCAAAGGATTCCTAGGAGTAACTTAACATCAATCGATTTGCTGTCCTTGAATTGTTGCTTTGTGCCTTAAATGAAGGCACTTTGTTTTCAAAAACCTTTTTTTATTACAAACTGTTGCTACAATGTCTCTCTTAGGGAATTTCCCTCTTGTTTTTTAAACACATAAAGTTGGTTCATATTTATTCTCAGTGTTTGGGAATACAACTGAAGGTAATCTGTTCTAGTCAGAGCGGTACATAGCCAAACTTGCATTTTTTCATATTTCTAATTCATATTTAAATAAGCCAGCTCCTTAGACATTTTATAGATTGGCTTAGTGTTTCCTTGTTCAAATTTCAGTTTCAGAGGAAACATTAATTTTTTTTTATCCTGAATGGTTACACCTTATGGTTTAAAACAGTGGTTCTCAACCTTCCTAATGCCGCGACCCTTTAATACAGTTCCTCATGTGGTGACCCCAACCATAAAATTATTTTCACATACACCTGTATTTGTATTGAAATATGTGTTTTCTTATGGTCTTAGGCAGCCCCTGTGAAAGGGTCATACGACCCCCAAAGGGGCCCTGACCGACAGGTTGAGAACCACTGGTTTAAAAGGACTTCAGATAAGATATTGAAGAAAAGCCATAAAATCAGTAATGTTGAAGGAAGCGGGGTTTTGACAGATGGGTTCAGAAATGATTTTGGAAGGATTTGCTAACTAGAAAAAAAGCTGATCACCATGCTTGTTGATCTATTGGTCTATTTATTACATCAACATTAATGCAAGATATGTTGGTACTTCTAGTTATCTTTTCTGGGCATTCTGCTGACACCAGGACTGAAAAGATAGTTTTATGAATTTATCTATAGATAAGAAATGGGACATGGGAAGAAGAAATAAATATAACTTTAGAGAGCAGGAAAAACAACTACATTAATCCACTGCCAATACTTTTGACAGATTTCATATTTAGGGAAGACAGGAAAAGGGAGACAATAATTTTAATATAATGGATGAACAGGAAAAAAGATAAACTTGCCATTTTAATCATATGCAAATTATATTAAGTCACTTACAGAATTTACTGTACAAAGATGAGTGTGACTACAAGCTTTTCAGATGCATTGTGCCAGGTTTCCTACTGGTAGCAAAGTGAGGAGAAGGGCATCTTTTCATGTCCATTTCATTCTATCAAACTGTAATTTATTTTGAAATATAATTTGAGAAGAGGCCCACCGCAGTAGCTCAACAGCCCATTTAATCCAGCACTTTGTGTCATATAATTCTTGACCATTTTGGGGGTGGGGGTGGGGGCGGAGCTTATAAACTAGGACAGGAGGATGGTGGTTTATCTTAGCTGTAATTCTCTGACAGCTAATAATCAAGACACACAGTACTTGATTCTTGAGCTAGTAACATCAAGATGAGCATCTCTTGGTTCCTCAAAACTCCATGGATATATTGTAGTTTTACCATATCTGGGGTATAACTGAATGACGAACCACCACTAGATGGTGCCAAAGACATACAAAAAACTAATGCTTTGGGTTGAAGACATCTGGACTTTCCCAGGCCGGATTTGGGGGCTCCATATAGATTATTCTTAAAACCATCTAAACAATTAGCCAACTTGTTTGCTTTGTTCCACCATTTAGAAGTGGCAAGGGGGTTTAGGGGATAAGATTTCTATAAATTTGTAGCCAGATTCATACAAAAAGTTCCTGAAGTCATAATGTAGTTTGTTTGGATTTTGCTTAGCATGTTGCATGAATTTGCTCAGTAGGGATTAAATTTATTCAAACCATAACCATAACCATGATTTAGCAATGTGTACAAACGCATCCTAAAATATCCAACATGCAGCTCAACATACAATTTACATGTGCCAAAATTTCCCTTCCTTAGATATCAAAGATGCAGACGTTCTTTTTACAATACCATCAAGCTACACACACTTGTATCGGCCAAAATAAATAAAAATCTTGAGAGGAAGCAGGCACTGAATTAATTTCTTGGAAACCTTTGCAGTGAACACTTTGCTCAGAATGAAATGTTACTTTGAAGAATGCAGACCTCACTTACCTACTCTGGCTTTATGACTACGTAGGGCTATAATTCCTAACTTCCCCAATCAGTATAACTGGGAAAATAGGATTAATATAAGCTATGGCAGTAAAGCAAATGTAGCATTAAAAACCAAGCAGATATGAGAGTTCTCTTGTGCTTGAATTATAGAAGCATCTTTGTTTTCATGTATTCTGCGATGGCCTCTTTGTCCGTTTTCTGAAGAGTTTACAGAAACTCTTCTGTCCGTATAACTAAGAAGGAAACGATTATTTACCTATTACACTGCCAATTATTGTGTAACTCTTGATAGTACACTGAAACTTGGGGGGCTACAGGTTGTACAGCCAAGGAAAAATTGCAGTTATACAATTCTTTTTATATCAAACTTAGTAAATAATAATCCAAGCCTATGTCTACCCAGGACTAGGGCTAAAATAAGGGGTTTACTCTGAAGCAAATGGGTACAAAATCTAAATCTTTAGTCAATAGGCTGAGTATAGGTTGTAGTAGACCTCACTGAACCAAGCAAATCATGCTTCCAGATAGACATGTCAGTCACTATCTTATTACTTTTGTACGTGACTACATCACTTATTATTATTATTATAGGACTAATGCTTTCCGAAGATTTAAGTGTACCATCAACATGCAAATGACGTGAACCTTCTCTAAGTTTTTTTAGCAATCATAGGAAGAGTTCTGCACATAAATTTTGAGAATTGACAGTAATTGACTCCATACTCATATGCTAATACACAATAAATATATTACAAGCCTTAGGTGTTGTGATTTTACATGGTGTCCTAACTCTGTTTTCTTTCTTATTTTGTATCCTGGCTGTTTATATATAATTCAAGGCAACAAACACACCTAATCGACCTCCTATTTTCTCCATAACAACTCTGAGGTGATTGGGCTGAGAGGGTAACTAGTCCAAAGTCTTCCAGATGGTTTTCATACCTAAGGGAAGCCTAGAACTTTAAAAAAAACACTAGATTAAATCAGCCGTTAGGACCCGACACAAACAAATTTAAAATTATAGTTAAAACACCCCTCAAAATCCTAAGCAGAGCCCAACATAGGACCCTACCCCCTCAGTCCAGATCGGCCAGTTGAAAAAGCCATGTTTTCAGGCCACGGTGGAAGGACTGTAGGTCAGGGGCCAACCGGAGGTCCAGAGGAAGTTGATTCCAAAGGGCAGGTGCGCCCACAGAGAAGGCTCTCCCCCTGGGGGTCACCAGCCGACACTGGCTGACGGCACCCTGAGGCGGCTCTGTGGGAACGCACTGGGCAATGGGAAGCTGTTGCTGGCAGCAGATGTTCCCGCAAGTACCCCGGACTTAACCCATGCAGGGCTTTATAGGTAAGAACCAGCACCTTGAATCTCACCCAGAGGGCAACCGGTAGCCAATGCAGCTCGCGCAGGAGGGGTGTAACATGGGAGTATCGGGACACTCCCATCACTACCCGCGCCGCCACATTCTGCACCAGCTGAAGCCTCCGGGTGGTCCTCAAGGGCAGCCCCATATTCTGTTGCTTTAAAAAGAATATTTTCACTAAGATTTCCCTTTCCCATTGCAGCTTGAATTCTGGCATTAAATCCTATGAAAGATATTCTGAGTGTGGATGATCAGGGTTGTTAAACTCGAGGCCTCTCAGGCTGGATGTCACATGCCATAACAGTTCCGTGAAGGGGAAAAACATCATGATACCTCATGTGACGGCAACATGACACCATGAGTTTGACACCCGTGATCTAGTAAGTATTTTCAGAGTAGCAATTTTCATTAATTAACAGCAGGCACGTTCAACCCATTGGCTTGCCTGGGCCACACTGAGTGAAGAGGAATTGTCTTGGGCCACATATTCTATATTGCATGGTAGTCCTTGACTTATAATCACAATTGAGCCCAAAATTTCTGTTGCTAAGTAATTCTAAATACGGTACGTGTAGAATTTGCTAGAATGATAAGCCTTTTTTTGGGACCCACTTCTTAAAATACTTATGCGTAAGAGTTGATTGAAACCAACAAATAAAGACAATTTTTACATGCACGTATGGGTGTCTTCAACTCAATCTTGACTCCAGGTGATTGCCTGGACAAGTCCCAGCAGTTTTCTTGGCAACATTTTCAAAAGCTGTTTGCCTTTGCCTTCTTCTTAAGGCTGACAGTGTGGGATTGGCCCAAATACCCACCAGCTTCATGAGTACAGCAGAACTATAATTTACAGTGTTAGTTTCTAGTCTGGTACCTTTTAGCCACTACACCAAATTGCCTTTTTAAGCAAAATAGGTTAATCTCCAAATACATTTTGTTTAAGTTATAAATCAAATAAAAGCAAATTAGGAGATTAGAGGAGCAGTAATGCAACAATCTCTGGTTCAGGAAAGCGCCGATGACTTGGGACAGAACCACTGAATTTCCTAATAAGGAAATCTGAATGACTGTAGGAAAGGAGCGATATACATATACAACATACAAGGGAAGTAAGCAGGTTATGCAGCGCAGCTCCAAATTTAGATTCGTATTTGATTTTCTTCATGGTATCCTAGCCCTATCATTCCAGAAAGAATGTAGGAAAATTTACTTTTATTACGGTTTACAAAATATGGATTGCAAACACACAACCGTCCACAAGATGGCATATTTTCCTCGGTTTTCCTTGCTGGCATTTAATGCTCTGATGCTTACAACTCCAATTAACGTTGCTCATTCTGCTGCGGAATTTGCGCACCGTACGCACATCACTTAGGTTAGGATGTCTGCACATGCGTACTGAAAGAGGAAGGCGCCCGAGCTATTTCGCCGTCATGGAAGGTTCGAACACCGAGAGCGAGTCGGTCGAAACCGATCCACCAGGATTCCCTCCTCCCATGGAGGGCCTGCAGTTGATCCAGCAAGGAGCCGAAGCCCGCCTCTATCGGGGTCAATTCTTAGGCAGGCCGACCGTGATGAAACTCCGATTCCCGAAACGTTACCGGCACCCAACGATGGACGAGAGGCTCAGCCACAAGCGAACAGCCCAGGAGGCCCGTTCGTTGCTACGCTGTCGACGGGCAGGTGGGGCGGGGCTTAGCCAGAGATTGGATGAGGAAGGAAGTGGGCGGGCTCCACAGGGCGGCCAATTGAAGAGTAGATCCGCTCTCGCTCCCCCCCCCTCCCAATTTTAAATATGTATTTAGAAGAGAGTGGTTCTACTATATTCTAAATAGGTTAAAAGGGGGAGACCAAAATAGCGCCCGTTTGACAAAGGAAAACAGATGAGAAAATTTACATTTATTTGTTGTCCTTTGAATATTGATCGATTTATACAGGAACTTGATTCAAAGTTTTGCATTTCCCTTTTTTATATGGGCTGTCTGAAGTGGCTAAGGAAACATCGATTTTTTTTTTAAAAAAGAAATGCAATGGATATGTTAAACACATTTGAATGTGTTGTATCTGGAGAAAATATACCACCACCTCTTTTTTCAGTATTACAAAAATCCTTTTTCTATTAATAATCTTTCAATTTTAATGTATTCATTCCATTTGCTGTCATCAATTTTTCAAAGACATCACCATGATATGGGAAGTATTAATGGTAGGAGCCAGTGCTATATTGAGTATGTTCCTGATTAAGTACAGCTTGTGTTTTACATCTTTGCAATTAAACTTACTAAACTACCTTGGATATCAGACTGCTGGAAGATGGAATTGTGCTTTGGGCAGTGGCTATGACCTTGTGAGCTCACTGGCTGATTTGGAGCCAGCTCTTCATCTCAGCTGATACCCTCTTTAAGAGCATTAGAGAAAAATGGAGGGGAGAGTGCTATATAAATGACTTGAAGACACGATGCAAGTTTTATTGAATAAAACATGCCAGTTTTAAAATCAATATTTTTTCTGCTCCAGACTTTTAAAAATATTTCTTAGTCATATCTTGTCAGTATATGAGCATTACCAGCTTCTTCCTTATGTTCTAGATTCTGTAGTTTCTAATAGCCAGCTACAAATAGTATGGCAATATGTTGATTGCTCAAAAGCAAGATAGATTATGGCATACAGTAGCATATGCCTGTGATAAGGGAAAGGGTAGAATGGTAACAGGTTTGTCTGGAGAAAGATAAGCACCGAAAAACGCTTTCTTCAGAACATTAGTCTATCTTCTAAGATGGTATAATATATTCCACCACAAACTAATGGTTTTTATTATCTTCTTTTTAGGGATTTCTGCACCTGTGGTGTACTTTGTGGACTATGTTGTCAACTGTATATATCTTGAAGACATTGTAGGATCAACTACTGTTCGGGACTATATAATCTCTCAGCAGCAATCTGGTCAAGGTATCAGCAATCTTATTCAATTAGCTGAAAAGATAGGGGAGATATTAGCACGAATGCATGATGAAGACCTCATACATGGGGATCTCACAACTTCTAACATGCTTTTGCGACCACCAGCAG
Source organism: Mimophis mahfalensis (assembly GCA_032468015.1). Lineage (NCBI taxonomy): Eukaryota > Metazoa > Chordata > Lepidosauria > Squamata > Mimophis > Mimophis mahfalensis. The sequence continues at coordinate 55,079 of JANHFR010005980.1, forward strand.
AGAAGCTGGAGTTGACATTAATCGATTTTGGACTAAGTTTTATTTCTGGCCTTCCTGAGGATAAGGGTGTTGATTTATATGTCTTAGAGAAAGCCTTTTTGAGCACCCATCCAAACACAGAAGCTCTGTTTGAAACACTGTTGAAGAAATACTCAGCCGCATCTAAAAAATCAATTCCAGTGATAAAAAAACTGGATGAAGTACGATTAAGAGGAAGAAAAAGATCTATGGTTGGATAAAGAACGCAGACAACAAAGGGAGAAAAAGAAGAACTTGAATTTTTTATGTGCTTTAAATATTTCCAATTGTCTAATAATAAAATTGAATTTGGCTGTTTTATTTCATATTTGTGTACTGGAACTTTATTACTAGATTTATATAATGATAGTGAAAAATTCAAGAACAGAAGTTGGTATTTGCTTCTTTGTAATGTTTATTTCCTGAATTGGTTGGAATTTGACCCACAATCCTATTGTGAAGATGAAAATCCTTGATGTAATACCTTATGCAACCCAGTCATATGATTCAAATAATTTGGGCCATTTCAAGGCTTGCAAAGTTCCTATTAATCTCTTTAAGATGTTATTTGCATCACTCCCTTTTATGCCAAGAATACATTTATGGCCTATTGTTCATACCTACAGGGTTGAATATCTCTAAATCTGATGCAACCTGTGGTGTAAAACCAATTTTATTATGTACTATGTATTCTCAACATTCTATTATTAGGTTTGTTGCTGATCTCACCTTGGGTCACATGGCAATTGGATAGGAATATGCTTGTGAATATTCCTCATTTCCTGCCAGACTTCTTGTCCCCTTGATCACTTACTCCTTTGATTAGTATTTCTTAATAGTAAGTTGCATAAAGCCCATCTTCATTTCCAAGAAAGCTTCTGATTTTCATAATCCTTGATTTCTGCAATCCATTACTTCATCTTGATGCATATTCATCTGCCTAGAATTAAAAGATAACTAAGTATACTTAGTAGGGAATGTGGCAGGTATCATTCTGATATATGAGTACATGTGAACGTCATTCACCGTACTTTTATTGTGAAAATGGCCCTGGGGTTCTTGATACTTCAAATGCTTCGAAATATATCCATGGAAGATGACTATCTGACTGCAGTTCTGAATACTGAAAGAAATGAAGTAATGTTTTGCACCTCTTGGTTATTTTATTTTTTGGGGATTTTAATTTAAATGAATATCCTGTTGAAGCTATAGGAAGAAGATCATGTATCACCTGTCGGGTTACAACAGATTAGCTGCTAGTCTAGATAATATTATAAATTTACGCTAACACATTTTCCCCCTTCAAATGATAGCAGAATCACTTAAGAGTTTTTCCAAAAAGTAGAAAAAGGTACTATTGTTGGAATTCCTTCAAAGTTGGAAGCTTATTTGAGCTTTTGGAATTTTAAAAATCGTACAGGCTATATTGCCTTCTCAGAAACCACAGAAGTGCAATCTAGTAAAGTATAATCTGTATAACTTGTGTAGAAATTACAAATAACATTTAGCAGTTGCTTCTTACTAGGTTGGTGAAATGAAATAAAGTCTGGAAATTCATTTGCAGAATATTTAAGCTACATGTTTTCCCTTTCTCCTGTAGCAGCTCTTGCTAAATAGAAAATAAAGATACAGCTTTTATTATTTCTATAAATAATTCAAGACAGCGAACGTACCTAATACTCCTTCCTCCTATTTTCCCTAAAACCACTATGAGTTGTGTTCGGTTGAGAAAGTGTGACTAGCCCAAAGTCACCCATGTGGCTTTCCTTAGAATTAATTATGGTAATGAAATCTGATTAGTTAAATTAATGGAATTTGACAAATTTTCTTCTGCAAGTTTCTTGTAATAATCATCTAGCAGGTAAATATTTGTTTTCCAACATACAATATTTGCCAGAATTGGTGCAAAAAAAATTATCTTTACCTGTGCATAGCCTCCCTGTTACGAAGTTGCTACAGTATACAATACAATGCATGTATTGGAATGTTGGAAAACAAATGTTGGAAAACAAGTATTTACCCGCTAGATGATTATTACAAGAAACTTGCAGAAGAAAATTTGTTCAATTCCATTAATTTAATTAATCAGATTTAATTACCATAATTAAAGGAAAAAAAGGGGCACTGCGAATAAATATCCTGTCTTCCATAAAAACTTTTTAAAATGGCTTTTTTCCCATTTGGCAAACAATACAATGCTAAGGTTCTATCATACAGTAGCTGCTTTTAAAAAAAAATTATTTAGCTTAGTTCTGTGTGGATTTAGGACCTGTTGTAAATTTCAGCCTTAAACAGATGCATGGAAGCAAAGTTTCTTACAAATAGTTGCCAAAGCACCAGAAGAGGGAGAAAAATAATATACATTAAATAAGGCAGATACAAATGAGGTGTTTTAGTTAAGAAAAGTATATTAATAAGGCAGACACATGTGAGGTGTTTTAATTAGGAAAAAGCAATATATACTAATAAGGCAGATACAAATGAGGCGTTTTAGGAAAACTAGTGAATGGCAAAGGATTAGCTGTCCTCCTTCCATACGTGTGGGTATGGATTCTGTGTCGCCTCCGCTCTTCTATTCAAGGCTTGGCGCAGCGCTACTACACTGGAGTAAGAGCCTGCAGCAGCATCCTGGTTTACATCTGCCCTCTTAGGCGTCCTGTATTTAAAATATTTGACAACTCTTCCAAGAGACCTGGTGGGGGCGCTGGACTGGGCCGGATTTACTTCCCCGGTGGGTTGCAAATGTCGAAAGATCGTGTAAGCTTCATGAAAGGCCGCTCGCTCTGGGGTTGAAGCTGATGCTGAGGAAGCAGCAGAAATGCCGAAAAATCAAAACAGGCAAGCGGACGAGGGATACGGCGCCAGAAAATACATATTGTACACAGAATCGCTTGGCAGAATCCGCTCCCATCTTGTTCACCTAAAAACACGCTCGGCGCTTCCAAAACTCCCGTAGCGCAGCGGCAACGAGCAACTGCAGTTTCTTGTGAGAGCTCGTCAGGTATCGAGTTCGAGACCGCGCTTTGTAAACAAACCCGTCTGTCTCCCTGCAAGCGTCCTAGCGCCTGAGACTGCTCGTGTCAGAGGCGTATTCACTTCCTTGCTAGAGAAGTTGCTCCAGGCCAAGTGCCCGTTTCCCGCGTGGATTCAGGGTTCCACCGGCCAGGGCATAATTTTAGTCCGCGACGATCATTTCTTCTCCGGTTCCCGATTGTTTCGCCCAGGCAGAACTTTCTCTACCCCAATGCCAGCTCCGTGTCTTTCTTTCTGAATAGCCATTGGTCTCTTCCAGCGGGGGTTTGTTTTTTTTTGGTCATGGGCATGTCTAAACCAGTGTTTTTCAAACTTTTCCCAGAACTCCCCAGCCAGCCATGAATTCTGGGAGTTGAAATCCATCAATCTGAAAGCTGGCAGGACTGGTCTACATCACTTTTCTGCAGTCCTGAACCACCACCACCACCACCCCCCCCACCCTC
>JANHFR010005982.1:0-10326 GCA_032468015.1 Mimophis mahfalensis
CCAAAGGGTGGGGGCTCCCACAGAGAAGGCTCTCCCCCTCGGGGTCGCCAAACAGCACTGTTTTGCCGATGGCACCCCGAGGAAGCCCTCCCTGTGAGAGCGCACTGGCCGGCGGGAGAACGTCGGTGGCAGAAGGCGATCTCGAAGGTTTACTCATATCCTAAAGAAATTAGGAATGATACAGAAAAGACATATAATCTCACTTCCATTTCCAGGGAGAAGGAAAATAGTCTATCAAAGCTAAAAGGACACCGCTGGCATTGACGATTCCAACCCCTCTTGATACCCCAAGTAGGAGTTACAAATTGTTATTCTGCTTGATCATAGAACTCAAGAACTAAATTCAAAATATTTGAGGTTTTAGAGATGCAATCATACCATCCCCATACTGAAATCAGTTTCTTTTCTCAGATGTTGAGTAGAAAACCCGGGACAATATACCACTTCCCCTATCTAATCAAATCTCTGTAATACAACTTCTTCATCTATGATCAGATCTTCTTCATTGCCATTGTATAATTTTATGTCATCTACAAATCATGAAGATTTGGCAAATAGATGTACTTGAAAACATTTTGACCATCTCCCAATAAAAAGACCATGAGTTAGGTTATATCAATTAAGCCAAGGTGTTTTTTAAAATTTAAAATGCCCTCTCTCAATCTGGGGATGGAGGAGATCAATTCCAACTTTAAGCCTTATCAAAAACTAAATATTTTCTTGGAAGCTGGAACCTTTCTCTCTCTTGCTAATGGCATTTAAGAATTATACATGTTGCTCAGTGGGTGACTAGTGAATTTCAGATAATTAAAAATGCATCCAAATCGATGACATCAAGTGGAACCAGCTTTCCTGTTGGGTTTTCAGCTCGTATTTAGAGGAACTGGATGGTTTGCTATTTTTCCAAGAAGACTGAAGGCTCTTACTTGCTTGACATTTATGGAGTCTTCACATTGAGAGGTGACATGTGAGGCATATATACACAAATTTCAATCTCAAGAGTCCCCCTTTAATGAGCCAGATGTAGCACAGTAGTGCCAGAAGATTTGCAAGCTGATGGTAGATCTTTCTGTTTACTTCTGAAAGCTAATGGTATAGTTCTAGTACAGGGACTCCCAGTTTGAAAACCATGGATGACATGTTCTCTTAAGAGGGGTTCATTTTGACAGTTCCTAGGCTCATTTTACTATTTAGTTTTGGGTATAAATTGCCAACCCTAACTAATTCAAAAATAATGTTGGCTGAGAAACTGCAGTGCCAACTCACTGAGCCATCCTCCCCTTAAGACTCCATCACAAGACCAATACAGACTGGATAATTGTCCAGTGATCAGCTTTCCTGTTTTAGGATAGATTGTTCAGAAAGTTGTGGCACCACAGGGTCCTGCATGAAGCAGACTTATCTGGAACTATTTCAATGGCTTAGGACCAGCTAATTGTTTTTATGGTTATTTCTTTTTAGTTCTTTCTGTATTACTTGTTGCGTTTTTAATTTTGTAAGCTGCCCAGAGACATGGATGTGAGATGGATGGCTGTATAAATTGAACAAATAAATAAATTGCTCAGCTTGCTCCTTTTCTTAAAATAGCCAATTTTCATTTTTAGGGAGTTACAGACAATAACAGCTCCCACTGATTTTTTTATAATCAGAAACTTAGTATAATTGTTTCTTATTCCCATTGTTAATTCCATTGAAGGAAACAGGCATCAAATAACATAGTCGTATGCAGTCCCCTTATTTTTATAATGCACTTCTTATATTGATTCATATGTGTCATCTCCTAGGTCTCAAAGTGGCTTACATTACATTATTAAAAGCAACATAAGCTTTTAATAATGTAATGTAAGCATTGTATCCTCTCTTCCAAAAGTTACCTACCTCCACAATGAAATAGGCAGCAAATAAATTTAACAAACAAAATGAAAGGTCTGTAGAGATTCTCAGTCATCCAGGTCATGGTTGCCTGCAAGGAATATAAACCCTTCTATTCCCCACTATCCTGTCAGAACTGAAGAAGCTTTTTGGATGAGAAGTGAAATGTCTTTTAAAAAAACCCCACAAGAATGTCCAGTTGCATGAAAAAAAAGAAGCACCTTTGGGACAAACAAACAAACAAACAAAACAAACAAAACAAAAAACAAGCACCTTTAGAAGACATGAGAACATGGAACCATCCTCACTTTAGGAGATGCTGCTAAGAATTTCAAACTATCCTCTTGGACTGTACAGAGGGACTGAACAGATTATATTCGGGTCAGACTGTTCTGAAGATAATGGGGACTCAAGCTATAGTGGGCCTTAGTGGGAATAACCAGATCTTTGAATAGTATGAACTGGAATCATACTATCTGCTGCAGTTCCTGCAAAATTAGTGGTATTCTGCTACATTGATCATGAGCAGTCACCAACTGCATTTTAAGCCAGACAAAGCTTCGGAATTATCTCCAGGAGCACCCCACTTGGAACAAATTGGAGTAGTCCAATTTGTGAAATGACAAGAATGTCAATTATTGTTGCCAGAGCCTCCTACTCCAGAAAAGGCTGCTAGTGATACATCCACCAAATGGGGGAAAAGGTCTTCCTGATCACAGCCTCTCCCTGTTGGGGATAGGAATCCAGAAATTGTGGGCCCGCTCTTTCATGAATAATGACATCTCAACAGAAGCTAAAGGTACAAGTATGAAGCAGTGTGAAGGATTCTGAACAAAAACCTCGGATAGACACGTAACGGTGGATATCATCAGCATATCGACCGATGCCTCTTCCTGAACCTTCTCAACAACTTCATGCAAATGTTACACAAAATGGGGGAGAGGATCAAGCTTATAAGTGACTAAAGGTTCCGTTTCCCATCTGGCAGCGGAACTGATTGGATCTGCCCAATTATGAGGGTGTGGAATCACTGTATATACTGTTCCTGACTTCCAAGCTCTGATGATTGCCAAAAGATTATAAAACAGAAAATGGTATTGAACTCTTCCTACTGAGAGATCAGACAGGACAAACAGAGGTGTATTTTCCTAATTTCAATCCCACCGAGATTATTGTCAGTAGTACCCGATGCAATTTCTGTCCTGTTCCCAGGCCTGAAACCAATCTGCTTCTTCCATGCCCTTTCTAACTCCTGCCATACTTCTTTTCCAGCAATTTTTCCCCACAGTGCTAACATTTTATGAACTGAATTTAATATATCCAGTTCAGTGAGGGAAGGACAAAGAGCAACTTTTCTAAAAAGGCAGGGGAAATAAGACCTTTAGGGAAGATATTCAGCTTCATGAAATGAACACCAAGAGCAGGTATAGGCAGAGAAAGCAGAAACCAAATAACAGAGATTCTCAACAGAAGAGAGAAAAGGGGGAAAAAAATTTAAAGATGTAGCATCCATACATACCCAAATGGGCTAAATGACTTGGAGGAAAGGCATAGCTTAGCTCAAGTATGGAGAATAAAGTATCATTTGACAGAAGGGGAAAAAAGGGGATTTTTTGGTTTGAGGAGGAGATGAAGTAGGAGAAAGAAAGAGAGATAATATTACCTTTCTTGGTAACATTGGGCTATCTGAGTGAAAGGATTAGAGAGAAAATAAAAGTGAGAGACGAATATGCTTCTCCTTTGATTCTTCTGCTTTTATCCTTTGCCAGAGGAATTAACAAAAAAAAAGAAAACCAAGTTTTACTTCAGGAATTTGGGAAATCATTAGTAAGTTGTGAAACAGAAGAGAGAGATGGCTTTTTCTTTCCCCTTTCTTGACTCAGGGGGCAGGAATAAGGATTTTTTTAAAGCAGAATGAGAGTGACAGACAGGATCGCTTAACCATTACTTTAAGCAAAAGATTTGGACAAAGCCAAAGGAGATGATAAATTATGAGCACTAAGATTACAACTATCTCAATGGCTCAAAAGTTAGTCCTTCAAATCAGTATCAGTAAGCTAACAAAAGTATACACTGTATACATATATTTAGACACATACGCCCATTCCCAGCCTAGTCTAGTCTTTCTTTCTGGTTTAAATGGGAATGTTCAAACTAAAACATGTTTTATCTTTTGATGCCTGCAATGTTAGTTGTATTAACAAAAAAGGGGGAGAATTAAGAGAGTTCATTCTGTTGGATGTTTGCAGAAACTCAAATCCATAGTTTGAAGAATCTTGCCTGACTTTTAATAATAAAGAGGATTCTGTTATACTTTTGCAAAGTCTGAATGGAGTCTCTGGTTTCACTTGCAGGTGACTTTTGTAAAAAATATGGAATTTCCTAAAATTTTTCATAGTTTGGGGACACTGGTATTACATACTGTAGTTATGCTTGCAGAGTAGTTATCAGTTATCTCATACTTTTACAACAGGGCTTGCAAGAAGACAAATGACTTTATAATTAAAATGATACAATTTGAGTAGAGAAGGTTTTTTCCAAAGAGATACATCAGAAATCACATTACATACATTGTGAATGTTATTAACAGGATTAATTAAACAACTTAAAAGCACCTGTGATTTTTCCCCCTTGATGCAGAAAAAGCTTTTGACAATTTGGAATGGTCTTTCATGCTTGTCGTTTTGAAAAAGGTGACTTGCAGTTTCATTTGTTTATATAACTTGGATACATAGCATCTATAAAGAGCAAAAAGCTAAGAAAATAGTAAATGGCTATTTATCACAGCAACAATGTGCATTGAGGGGGACAATTGTTTTAAGTATATTGCCTGAGTCTTCAGAGAAGGGCGGCATATAAATAGAAATAATAATAATAATTAAAAAAACAATGTTTCAGAACTGTTGGTTGCTTTCTATCAACATTTTGGCTTTCTTTCTTGACTTAAGCTCTGAGTTGGTACAAGCTCAGCAGTGAACCAAACTGAGGGTACAATTGAGAATGGAAGGTAGGAAACAGAGATGATATTCAGTCAGTTCTGATAGGTTCTGGAGAATCAGTGGTGATAATTCAGAGAACCGGCAAATACCATCTCTGATTGGCCAACACTGGCAAATACCACCTCTGATTGGCCATCAGCATAGCCATGCCTACTAAGCCATACCCACAGAATTGGTAGTAAAAAAAATTTGAATCCACCACTGGTAGGAAATTAGGCAATACATTTTGTACTTGGTATTAATTGGAGTCAGTTAGGGAATCAAGCTAAAATCCAAGAAACTCTTGAGTTTTAGTTCCATTTAAAATACAAAGGAAACTGAAAGTAGGAAGAGTGGCAGAACCTCTGGGGGTGGAGCTAAAAGAGGGATCAGCCTAGAATCCCAACAGAGCTACAAGTGAACTAAGTTCAACTTCACTGAATTCTGTTGACACCCTTTTAACTCCTGTGCAGAAGCATGATTAGCAGTAAATCAGTTTAACGCACTTTCAATAGAGGTGGTATTCAGCCAGTTCGACAGGTTTGGGAGAACCAGTAGCGATAATTTTGACTGGTTCAGAGAACTGGCAAATACTACCTCTGATTTGCTGACCCCAGCAAATACCACTTCTGACTGGCCCACAGCAGAGCCATGCCCACTAAGCCATGCCCACAGAACCGGTAGTAAAAAAAAATGGAATCCTACCACTGACTTTCATGCATAGACCCGATCTTTCATGCATGACAGGTGCTCAGTTATTCTTTGTTTCAATATTTCCTCTTTAGTCACAAGGCGTTGTTCTTTCTCAAGAGAAGACAGAGGAGAGGATGGCTGGTTTGGGAATGAAAACCATTTAATAGTTATGCTGGTTTCTCTACTGCTGATTCTTCTTAGTCTGCCTTCTTAGCTGCCCTGTCATTCATCCATTCACCCATTCATTCATTCAAGTCTATAACCACCCTAATCAGTCAATGACTTTGGACAGCTTACAGTTCGAAGAAGATATTACAATTAAGACATCAAAACATTTTAAAACAACAAAATCAATCTTTTAATATTTGTGTTAGCTATTTCATTGGAACAAGCTTCAATGCAGGCAACCCTATTCCATTGGTTTTGTGCTGTTCTAGATGTAGGAGGAGGAATGGTAGGACCTGGGGCAGGGTTAAAAGAACCATCAGCCTAGAATCCCTATATAGCCACAAGCAAACTAAATCTAACCTCCCTTGAATTCTGTTGACCCTAAGCAGGTATTAACCTTTACTTGAAGAGATTCTTGTGTATAGGAATAATCAGCAATACATTAGTTTCATTAGACCCTCTCCTGTTTGACCCTGGGTGACACACACTCAGCTGTGTCTTTTGCTGCTTAAATGGTTAGTCATAGCATCTCCTTGAACACCTGTAGACCAAAGAAAATATGCTGCCACAAAGACTGCTGCCAAGAAAGGAAAGCTGTGATAAGAGCAGTGGTGACAGTGGTTAGAATGCACTACTGCAGCCTATTCCTGCTGATTGCTGGCTGCCAGCAGTCTGGCAGTTCGAATCTCACCAGGTTCAAGGTTGACTCAGCCTTCCATCTTTCTGAGATCGGTAAAATGAAGACCCAGATTGTTGGGGGCAATAAGTTGACTCTGTAAACAGCTTAGGGCTGTAAAGCACTGTGAAGTATTATATAAAAGTTTAAGTGCTATTCCTATTGCTCTTAAGTCGTCTTGTGCATATCACAATATCCCTGGTGTCAGGTTCCCAGGCCCATGCCAGATGAAAAAACTTGTGCTGAATTATGAACTAGCTCTCTGGAGCACTTTGCATGAGACTACACCATGTAAGTGAACCACAATTCCCAGTTAGATTAGCTCAGAAAGCTGCAAGTTAGGCTTGCATAACTTCTGGAAGGGCACAGGTGTTTCTCTTCCCCACCTTCCATTCATACGCTGTGAATTCAAGGCAGTTACTTTTTGAACTGCCCGTTTCACTTTTACAATACCCCTTGTGGTTTTTTTGTTGGTTCGTTTTTTGTTTTGCTCAGGTTAGAGAGAGTCAGAGCGCGAAGCTTTGGAGTCAAGCCGCCTGGGACAGGAGCTGCGAAGGGCGAACCCAAGAAGCCGCACCTGTTGCCTTTCTTCCTGTATAACCTAGAGGATTTATAGCGGATAGCTCCGGATAATTTGGGAGCAGCGTTGGCGCGAAGGGGAACCGAAGAGCGCTCAACCCTTCTGCGCCAGCCCAGCTAAGTGTTGGAGGGCGAGGAGGACGCTCCGTAGAGCGGCCGACCCGGGACAAAGAGTCACATCAGAGACCAAGCTGCAGCGGAGGCACGAGGAAGCACGGCGGGAGGGCCGGCGCGCTCGCCTCCAGGTGCTGAAAACAGCCGGGCCAGCAGAACCCCTTTGCCTCCCGCTGCCGCTTCGCCTTCTTTCCTCCTCCTCCTCCTCCTCCTCCTCCTCCTCCTCCTCCTCCTCCTCTTTCCTTCTGGAACGGAGGAAGGCCCCCGGCGGCAACGAGCGCGCGGTGATTGGCCGCGCGGGGCGAAAAAGCAGGCAGAGCGCGCGGCGTTTCCTCCCGGAGAGAAGCAGCTGAGCAGCGGGAGAGAAGCCGGGAAGCTGCGCTGGCTGAGCTCGTACCTTCGGAGCCGGCTGCTCGATCGGCGGGGGCTTCCCGCCTTCGTCGCTTTTCGTTCACTCCTCCCGGGACGGTAACTTTGCCAAGCGGCGCCAAGCTTCACACGAGACTTGCCTAGGGACGGGGCGCCCAAAAGGGAGCGGGAGCGGCTAAGGTAGAGTGCTCCTTCCTAAGGCGATCGCTTCTCTACTTACGAGGCGCCGCAGACAAGATGCAGCCAGCCACCTCGGAGTGGTCAGCCGTACCTTGAATGGGGGCGCCCGGACTTATCTTCCTGCAGTGGTAAGATAACAGATTTCTCCTCAGCCGATCAAAGGGAATATTGTTATTCGGTTCGCTACCTCTAATCAGTTGATTCACTAATCATCATTATCCTCCGTTATCCCCCCTCCTCCTCCCAAAAAGAAAGTAGGTAGCTATTTCTGCACCGCAGTGGAAATTCCTGTTTGGTTACCTCGTGGTGAGAAAATACTGTGCATGTGTTCAGAGGTCCGCTTTTCTTTAGCGGTACCTGATCGGACAATTTTAAAAAAAAACAAAAACGGATTGAAATAAAGTCTGGGGACAGTCTTCTGACTCCCAGATAGTTTTAGATTTGGAGAATGTCAGATTCTAAAACAAGGCAGGTTGAAATTTGGGAAAGGTATTTCCTGCCTCAAGGCTAGCCAGAGAGAATTTGGGCCTGATCTGTGTGCTGGTGAGAAATTTCCCTCCCCATAAGCTGGGTAAGGCAAGTCTGTTAGGCTATCTGATGTGGACTGCTGAAATCAAAATGCACCAAATAGCAGAGAAGAATTTAGACTTTACTTTGTCTCTCCGCTGACATTGAGCGGTATCTAGATTTTTGTAACCCTCCCAACCTATACCTTTCATATTCAGAAGAGGCTGAAGTACCAACATCTTCAGACAAACAGGATGATGGGAGTTGTAGGCCATCGCATTTGTTGGAGGCTAAGATTCCAAAAATGCCTCCAGAGAAATAAAGGTTCCTTGTAGCTCCTTAGAGTAGCTGACCAACATCACGCTCTTGCTGCATCAACCTGTTGGAAAAATAGGACAGTAATTCCTCAGGAAAGGAATTCATATCAGATGAAAACCTGAATATAAGATGCTGAAGGCACTGAATGAGATGAAAATACCTATTTTCTTCAGCTTTGTATTACCTAAGTGTTGCTGTGCTGTCTTTCTGTTTTGTGTGAGCAGAAAGTCTATAAAGAGGAACACAAAACAACTTGGAACTTTGCCTTGTTTATGGTTTATATCCTTCTGTAGTGTCTTAGCAGGTCAGAGGACTGTTTTATTATTTCATTTAAAATTACATTGACAAGGCATGGCTCAGATGCTACAAAAAAAATAAAAAATAAAAAAATTCCCACCCCTCTGACGTAATTAGAGAACCTCTTAAGTGTCGTCCTGAGTTATTTCAGCACCACTGAGTAGTGTTCATTCACAGATACAGTATATATATATTGCAGCAGAAGAAACAGATGAAATTCAAAAGATGTAATTAGTGGCAGTTTATTTTAAATGTGGAGAAAAATGTATTTAGAGGCTGTCCTGGAAAGGTAAGATTGTGTCACCTTTGGAGTGGAAAGAAGAGAACTGAAGATCATGAGAGCAAAATATGATTCCTAAGAAGGTAAGGATTGATGCAAAGGTCAGAATAAAATTAAAGGACCCAAAGTGTTTAGCAGTCTTAAGCCAAGCACAGTCATCACTAAGTGCTTCTATATGTTATTCTCCTCATTCTCCTGGTGTTCCGAGTGCAAAGAAAAATAATGGTAAAATAGATGATTAAAGATAGACTGCTTTTGCAGAGCTGTTCTGTCTTGTGTCGAGCACTGAAGTGGGATAGGAGGATGGAAGAGGAAATCCAGTACAAAGTCTGAGAGAGTGAGAGCGAGCTGTTGAATTTGAAAATTCATTGTGCATATTTGTTTCATTAGCAGTTGAAGCTTGTGTTTGATATGCTGGATTACCCAAAATAATGAGCATGTAAAGGTATTTCATTGGCAATACTGGGGAACGGTTTCCCAATCAGTATGTTTCAGACTTCATATTACAAAACTTTAATAAAATAAAAGGTCATGTCTTGAATGCACAAATATGTTTTGGTCATATAATAAAAAAGAATAAACATTGCATAATTGCAGTAAAAAACCACGAAGATTAACTAGGCTGTTGCTTTCTTATAGAAATGAACTGGCTAATGTTGGTGACATTTTGATAATCCATGGACAAGCAAGAGGGACCGGTTCTTTAACAAGCTGCCAGTCCCTGGCAGAGAGTAATGGAATCAGAAAGAAACAAAGTTGGACATGTGCTGGTAAGGAATACTCAGTGGAGACATGTTGAATTTGTATCTTTCTATTGACTGATAAATGCAGAAAATTTTATGGATTGTTTTCTTTGTCATCCTTCATTTTCTTTTGTGGTTGCTGTTAATAAAAGGAGAAATTATCTGTTAGATGGAAAGAAGTTTCTACAGGTCTCCTTCCCCCAGACTAAAAAAAAAAGTGCAACTGAATGTTGTCAAATCAATGAAACTGGTGGCTCAGGAACAATTTTACTCTATATTGCCAGGCTGGGAAATCCTGTGGACCTCCAGAAGTTGTGCAGTGGCAACCCAGCCAGTGCAGGAAAGAGTGATTGTGAGATGCTTATCAGCCTTATCTAGAGGGCAATTGGTTCTTCATTGCTCCTTGAATAGCTCAAGCTCTGAGAATAGACTCAAGTTCTGAGAATGGAATGGAATGGAATGGAATGGAATGGACTAGAATAGAATAGAATAGAATAGAATAGAATAGAATAGAATAGAATAGAATAGAATAGAATAGAACAGAATAGAAGT
>JANHFR010005985.1:0-15979 GCA_032468015.1 Mimophis mahfalensis
CTACAACTTTAAAAGCACAACTATGAAGACATGGGAAAATACCTGAACAAAGCATAATGCCATACACATAAATACCCACGAAAACATAAATATATATCTATATCTATCTATCTATCTATCTATCTATCTATCTATCTATCTATCTATCTATCTATCTGTGTGTGTTTTCTTATGTTTTCTTATGTATATATATATGAGAAGCTTTCCTGCCCCTTGCAAATGTTCAACGACGCTAGCCAGATGTCCCCATCTTAGAAAGCACGCTCTTCTTCCTGATTGAAACGAGTTTAATTTTAAATTAGTTCAACCACAGCGCCTGACCGAAAGGTGAGGCGCCTTTTGCATCCCACTTCCTCTCTTCTCTCTCCCAAACAGGAGGGCATTTGCACCCCCTGCTTGGTGCGGAGAGGAAGAAGGAAAAAAAATCACATAAATTCACTCTCTTGCCCCCCAAAGTGACATCTCCGGAGGCGAAGCAGATGGGGAAACCAAGGCAGCCAAGACCTGGCGGAGGGACTGCCTTGAAAGAGAGGCATTGTCCATCCTGGGCCAGTCTGGGGACAAGGAAGAGGCCTCGCTTTGTTTCCAAAGCCACCGGGAGGAACAGAGTCTTGCTTTGTCCGCAGCCAACACTGGATTTTTGCAGTCGTCCGTGCAGGACAGCGTTCGAATTCCACGCCGATCAGTGCGGGTATTCTGCCCACCGGTCAGCCTGGCTCCTGGGGGTCCAACAGGGATAGACAGCTTGGCCAGATGTGCAGATCTTCTAGCATGGGACCCAATGGGACGGGGGAGCAGAATTCCTCTCTCCATGGCTGGGGGTTGCAGGCAGGACCAAGCGATCTGAGCAGCTCAAATCCTTCATCCAAATCAAAGGCCTCTAAACTTGGCCACTTGGTGGACTTCGACTCCCAGAATTCCCAAAACAGTCTGGGGGGATTCTGGGAATTGAGGCTCACAAGTCTTACAAGTGCCCAAGTTTGAGAAGGACCTACTTAGTGCAAACTACACCCTACATCTCTAAAGCAAAGCTACGTTTCTGGAGAGACAGGTTCCTTCCTTCATCTAGTCGGGAGTCAACACATTTCATTGAAAGATGCAGACAAGAAACGATCAGGAGTGTTGGGTTTCAGTCATACCCGTCTAAAAATGGCACTGGGTTTCCTTGGAGGGTCCTGCACCCACTCCAGAGCACCTTTGGGAGACTGGAGAAGCGACGAGGCTCCCAAAGCCACAACTGGTGTCGCCATCCTGCTTCTGGGATGCTCCATCTTGTCTTGAAGAAGGAGACCGGCTGGTCCTTGAATGGAGAGTTGGTTTGTTGGTCTCCTGGATGCTACAGCAAAGCTTCTGAGGGACTTGATGGATTTCTAGAGCAAACCCCAAACTGCAGGACGGACTTTGGCACGCATAACTTGATCCGCCTTCCAGAAGGCTGTAAATAAAGTCACAACGCCTTTTCAAGACTCACAACCATCCAGTATAAAATATCTCTCTCTAAACCAGCCCCAATGAGGTGACCAGTTCCTAGATGATTCCCCGGGGGGGCAGAGTCAGAGGATTAATTTTTTTTTTGCCTGGAAAAATATAAAAAAACAATCCTTGGAAATGTCGGTTTCCCCAAGCCGTGATCTGTTAAAGCTTGTCTTGAGCAGCAGCTGAGGGGGCTGGGGGTGTGTGACTCTTTAGCAGCAGCAGTGCAGGGACCGGGCCCAAACTCAGAAGTCCAGGAGGTCCTTGGAAAGGAAGTCAAAATCCTTGAACCGGGCTTGTTCCTCGGCCAAGAGAGGGACGGCGTCATCCGGCGGTGTGAGGACAGGCCTTTGAGAAGTGAACTCCTTGTCAAAGTTGCTGATGTCGGTGGCACTTTTCAGGATGGGCACCAAAGGGGGTTTGAGCTTCCGGGCAAACAGAGCAGCCCAATTCATCTCCTGGGTGAGAGAAAGAGAAAGAGTCAAAAACGGCCCAGACGCTCCAATTGCTTAACTTTGTGAGTCTTAATCACATAGGATCTGGCTGCACAAAATTACAATACATGTAATCCTTGAGTTACAACCATTAGCGACTGTTTGATGTTACAGTGGTACTGAAAAAAAGTGACTTAGGACCAGTTCTTGAACTGAGGAGTGCAGCATCCCCACAGTCAGACTGTGGGTGGTTGACAACTGGCAATAGCACGTAGACTTATATACCGCTTCATAGTGCTTTGCAGAGTCGGCCTCTCGCCCCCAACAATCTGGGTCCTCATTTTACCCACCTCGGAAGGACGGGTCCAACTTGAGCTGGTCAGGATCGAACTGCTGGCAGTGGGAAGAGTTAAGCTGCAACGCTGCCTTCTAACCACTGCGCTACTGAGGATCTTAAAAGCCTCCACGCATCCATACAGATTTAATATATAAATATATCAAAGGACAGTAGGGGGTTGAGAGGAAAGAAAAGAGCAACACAGATGAGACCGGACAGTCCATCCAAAGAGGCGATTTAAAATCAAAGGCAAAATGCTGAAATGATGGAAAGCAGGAAGGTAGAAAGAGGCTTGCAAAGGCCATTTGAAGAACGAGAGAGCAAACACTGAGGTCTTTTTTCTTTCTTTTTAATTTCTTGTACTGCATTTCTTCAGCTCACTTCTGACTCGTTTTGGAACTCATCTTAAGTGTTGATTCAAGGGACCAGAAGCGCAAGAAAAGGGCCGAGTACCTCAAAAAAAGGATGAATTTTAATCTCCTCGGCGTCTTTTGCTCCTGCTCCGAGTCGTTGCTCGGGACACTTTTGGAGAAGCTGATGAGAAATCAAGAAGAAGAGGAAAAGAATCGGGACCGGGTTCCAATCCAGCCCAAGACTTTGCGGTGGGGCCCCACCACGAATCCACAACGCTACCTTGTGCATAAGCGAAGTGCTGAGCTCGGAGAGGAATCGCGGGAAACGGACTTCTTCGCTGATGATGCTGTCAAACATCTCCTCTTCGTTGTCGCCGGGGAACGGGGACTTGGAAGGGCAGAATTTGGAACGGTTTAATCCTGGGGTTTCTCACCTTTTATCCAAGGGGTGTGTGGGTGTGTGTGCACAAAACAGCCCCCTCTCCACACAACAACCCTACAAGGTAGGCTGGCCCGAAGTTGCCCGAGAGGAATTCAACCCAGAAGCACTGCTTGATTCATTTGAAATGATTAAATTAATAATAATTAAGTTAGCTCCGTCCCTCCTGATGCTGAAGAAGACTTAATCAGGTGACCAGCTCACCTCTCCCACCAGCATCTCGAAAATAAGCACGCCCAGCCCCCACCAGTCCACTGCCCGGGTGTAGGAGGGGTCTGTCAAAATTTCCGGAGCCAGGAATTCTGGGGTGCCGCAGAAGGTGCTTGTCCGGTCTCTAAAACCAACACCTTGGATGCGGGAGGAATGAGAGGAGGACAAAACCGGTCACTGGCCTGCCAATGCTGACCGCGCTCCCACCCCCTCCCCGCCAGGTGAAGCCCCTTCCCCTTTCCCACCTTCCTTGCAGAGCCCGAAGTCCCCGATCTTCACAAATCCTTCAGCGTCCAGAAGCAAATTATCCATTTTCAGGTCTCTGCAGAAGCAGCGGCAGGAAAAACGGGCAGGAAAGGGGAAAAAGGGACGTCGGTCATTAAGGAGGCAAGGAGCCAGCCTGGTGTGACGACTGAGGTGCTGGCCTAGAAACCAGGTGACAGTGAGTTCTAGTCCCGCCCTAGGGATGGAGATACGGCGAGTTCCGGGCCACTGCATGGTAGTTAAGTACAAGCAAGAGTAAGGTGTCAGCTGACGCTAGGCGACTTTGGGCCATGCACCGGGAGAGGGTGAGTTCTAGTACCGCCTTAGGCACGAAAGCCAGCAATTCTACGCTTGCGTTTTCAGATGTCTTACCTGTAGATGATGGCTTTTTCGTGCAGAAACTGAAGTCCTAAGACAACACAAGCCGAGCAAAACCTTTGGAAAGAGCGAACAGGGAAGAGGATCAAACATACAGCCTAATTAAGGGTAGACAGTAAGTCCTCTACTTAGGACTGGGCACCTAGCGAACGCTTGAAGTTAACAACAGGGCTGCTGTAGGCCCTCCTGCTTGAACGGGGTTGGACTAGATGACCTCCCTTTCCAGCTCTGTTATTCTATGTTCTCATCCACTCACCGGGCGGTGTCTTCAGAGAAAGTGTTGAAGCTAATGTGCATCATGAGGTCCCCTCCGGGAGCATAATCCATCAGAAAACAGACGTGACTCCAAGTCTGGAAACAGGCGAACATGTTGACCAGGAAGGGATGACCGGAAGAGTTGATGGCTTCAAAAATACGTTTCTCACAGTACAAGCTGCCGGAGATGAAAATTTTGAGGAAACATCAAAAGACAATAAAGATATCCTGTGTTCCTGGAAGCATATTTTCCTCTTCACTTTCCTCTTTCTTTCAGATTCACAAGGACTAGTGCCTTTCCTAAGATGACTTTTAATTTTTTTTTTAATGATTTGTTATTTGTTTTGGGTTTTTTTTCCCTTTTTTTGCATTATTCTGTGTTTTTAACTTTGCACACAACTCAGAGTCCCATGAGTGAGGGGAGCGGTGAATAAATTCACCGAATAAAGAAACAAACTACCTTATTTTTTAAAAAACTAAAGAGGAAATACCAACAATCTCAGACTATCAATATCAGTTCCATCCCAAAAAAGAATCACAGCTATAATTTTGAGTTTTTTACTTAGTTGGCAATGTCATCTTTCTTCTAGGCCGGATTTTTTCTCCTTTGGTGAATTTAAGATGAATTTTTCCAGCTAAGCGTTTCACCGGCTGGGGGTTTCTGGGAATTGAATCCCACACTTTTCAAAGTTGTCGAAGCTGAGAAACGTCATTCTAGGCAAACAGGCTCCAGCTGTTTTGCTGAGAATCTCACCCGACGAAGGGCTACCATGATGAGCTAGCCGTAGGGAGACCCGAATTCGAGTCCTGCAAATCTCCCGAGCTGAGCAATCCTCACCTATCCAGGTCATCCCGGCTGATTATCTCCTGCTTCTTCAGGGCTTTGATGGCAAAGAGCTTCTGGGTGGCCTTGTGACGGGCGAGCAGGACCTAGAAATAAGGATCCAATCCTCTTGCCCCAGAATCCGAACCCGTTTCCCCCAACACCTTTGCACCTGCCCCACAAATGCTGAGAGGACCAAATCTTTTTTTAACGAAGGAATACTTCGCATCAATTCTTGTCTGCTTGCTGTATAGGAAGTCCTTGACTTACAGTTATTTAGTGACTGATCAAAGCTACGACAGCACCCCAGAAAAAGCAACTTGCAACCAGTTCTTGCCCTTATGCGGCTGTCCAAAGATTCCCACGTGATCAATATTCAGGCGCCTGGCAAGGGACCCGTCAACCCGTCCTCGCACTTATGGCCGTTGCAGCCTGCCCCGTGGTCCCGTGATCAAAGTTTGGGTGGGTGTTTACAATCCCAGGGCCACGTGATCCCTACTTGCACCCCTACTCTAGGTTTACTCTACCTTCCCAAAATGGCCCCTACCCAGCACCGCCATGCAGCAGAAGTCTCCAAGCTGTGGGGTAGTTCTCCTGGGAAGGTAAAAAAAATATATAGATATATATTTAAAGCATCTAGGAAGCTGATGGAGATCAAAAGTTTCTCCTGCCTGACATTCTATTTTATGCTACAGGCAGTTCCCGACTTACAACTGTTTGCTTAGTGTCCGTTCAAAGTTACAACAGCACCGGAAAAAGCGCTACGTTCAGTTTTCACACTTACGACCGCTGCAGATACCCCGTGGTCACATGACACTTGGCAACTGGCATGTACTTATGACGGTTGCAGGGTTCCTGGGTCACGTGACCCTCTTTTGTGAGCAAAGTCAATGGAGAAGCCAGATTCACGTAACAACCGGATTACTAACCTATCAACTGCAGCGATTCTCTTTAACAACAGTGGCAAGAAAGGTCATTGAATGGGACGAAACTCACTTAACAACCGTCTCACTTAGCAATAGAAATGCTGGGCTCAGTTGTAGTTGTAAGTCGAGGACTACCTGTCCCCATCATCCTTACCCAGAAGCAGGTGGATGCTCCCACCCAGCAGGAGGGGACAAACTGCAGCACAGGATGTGTAAAGTACCTGGCCGAAAACCTGGCCAAGTTGGTTAATGCCTCTTGCATGTTGGCTTGTACCTGATGCTGGTTTGTTGAAAGGCACCTGTTTTTTCCTGGAGGAGGCGAGTCTTCTGGTCCTGAAAACAGAACACGGGGAAGGAGAGGAGGCCACTGGGTGATCCACAAACTTTGGGCCAGTCACCCAAAGATGGGGAGTTCTCGTCCCGCCTTAGGCATGAAAGCCAGTTTGGTGACCCTCTCTCCCGCAGCCCAAGCCACTTTGCGGGGTTGTGCGGAGGAGGGTATATTAGATACGTCCACCCCCTTGAGTTATTTATAAAAATAATAAAAGCTGGGTCTTAAATAAATACAAACAAACAAATTAATGTATTCCTGTAGGTACTCGGGATCTACAACTTCCACAACGGAACGAAAAACTGATCAGGACCCAAGGACAAACCCAGCCACGCTTACCGCCAGATCTGTTGGAGACGCGACGGTTTCCTTGCGAGAAAGCGGCAGGAAGAGGCGGGGGGGCTTGGGGGGCGGCTGGTCTCCCCCGATCCGCTTCTCCGGAGGGGACGTGCTGGATTTGGGAGAGAGATTTAATATTTGGAAGCTCTCCTTTTCCCTCCGAGTGCTTCAGTCGGCCTGGTCTGCCTAACGCAGGCACTTCCCAGCTCCGTTTAGTGGCCGTTCAGAGCCACAATAGTGCCGAGTATGTCCACAGTCGGCCCTGGGACATACCATTATCCACCATCACAGGATCGACGTTTGGGCTCCTGTCAACTGGCCTGGATTTATGACAGTGGCACTATGGCCGTGGATCGCTGTTTCCCAGCCGCCTTCTGACAAGCAGACTCGACGAGGGAAGCGGGATTTGCTTAATGACGGCACGACTCATTTAATAACTGCCAACTGAACGACCCCGGCAAAAACGGTCGTCACGCTGGGTGAGACTGACTTGCTCAGCCATGGAGATCCTGGCCATAAGTCAAGGAATAGCTGCGAATCCAGATTTGGCTCACCTGGCCCCCGAGGGCCGCGGGCTGACCTCAGGAACAGCTGCAGAGCCCACCTCTGGACACAGAGACCCCCGGGAAGGGGGGCTGGAAGCACTGAAGGAGCTGCAGGGGGGCAGGAGGCTCATCATCAAACGCCCCCAGGTGGCCATGTTGACGTTCATCTGGGACGCTCGTAGGAACTCTTTCCCTGCAGGGGAGGACACCAAAGCCAGCGGTGCTTAACCGGCAGTCTGGGTGGGCCTTCCTAGGGGCTGGTCACCCTCCTGGCCATCCTTGATTCTGGATGTCCAGCAAGTCTCCTGAAAACCCAGCTGGAGTTCTGATGGTCAGTGAAGACACAGACCGTCTCCTGACCTGAGCAGGGGATGGACTAGAAGACCTCTGAGATCCCTTCCAGCCCTGGGAGCTAAGAGCCGTTCAGCTGCCCGTGAGGGTCACCAGGGGATGCGACGGAGGTTCTTATGACTGGCAGCCATGACCTTCGTCCGCCATTCCGTGAGGAGCTTCTCTTACCTTTCTGTTTGGGGAAAATGCGTTTCTGCCGTTGCAGCTTGGTGTGGGCCTCAACCACGGGCTGGCTGAACGTCACCTATGGAGGAAGGAGGAACAATGGCTGTGATTTAGGGAGGCCCCACCTGGGCCACTTTAGGACTCGTGGACTCCAGCGTCGCTAAGCAAGGTGGTTGTGAAATGAATCGGGTGGGATTTTACCACCGTTTGGCCACCAGCGTTGAACAAATCTGCACAGTCGTTATGGCAGTCACATGGCCGTTAAGTGAATCGAGTTGGCGGAAGCCAGCTGGGAAGGTCACAAAGGGGGATCCCGTGACCCCAGGATGCTTGCCAGTTGCCAAGCGCCCGAATGTTGGCAACGTGAGCTTGGAGATGCTGCGTTGGGCGTACGTGTGAGGACCAGTTGTAAGTCAGTTGCAACTCCGGTCGTAAAGTCGTAGGAGGAAAGCTCCCCGCTCCTCACCTCTAGGAAGAGCGTCCCTTGCGGTTCGAGGGAAACCACCAGGGGGTGGCTGGCGTTGTCCAGGAAGCCGTCCAGGCGCAGAAATGCCACCCCGCACAGCTGGCGCCAGTCGTGCCAATAGACCGAGACCTCCAGCTCCCGAGACTGCGGGGCCAAAGAAGGGAGATCGGCTCAAAAAAGGAGGATTAGTGGGTTGGGGGTTGGCTGGGGTTGTGGGTTTCTCGCCCAGCCTTCATCTTCAGGCCTGCAGGGCGACGTTGAGCCTCTGCCCTTCAGGGACAGCAACAACGTGTGACTTAACAACTCTCTTGCTTATCAGCGGAAATTTTGGTGCCACCTATTCACCTTTCCTATTCTTGACCTCCTCGGCTTCTCATGACTTGCTTATCACTATTCATTGCTTATCACACCCCGAGTCCTTCGGGAGAAGGGTGGCACATTCGATAATAAATAAAAATAAACAAATATTGTTGTATGTGCATGGAGAGCTGATGCACCGGAAACAAACCCCTGGTGTATCTAATCACACTTGGCCAAGAAAGAATTCTACTTTTTCGCCCACTAAATTGTACTGCTGGTCTGTACGCTGCGTGTTTGTTCCGAAGCGGAGTGAAATCCTCCTTTTTGCAAGCGAGGGTTTTGAGGAAGAGGAAGTGCAGACTCACCCTCTCCAACTCGACGGTGAAACTCTGGTTCCAAGCTTGCCGGCTCACCGGCCCCCAGTTGGTCTGACCCGCAACCTTGTTGTCGACTTTGAGAACGGCCAGGACTTCTCCTGGGGGAGGAAGAAAGAAGAGCCGGGGTGACACCAGATCTTGGGGGTCCCGTGTCTCCATGGGAAAAGCCTAAAAGCCTCCATTGCTGTTTTAAAATGAAATTAGAATCTCCGATTGCAGGGTATCTCATATTACCCATGTCACCAACTTAGAGTGGCTCCTGATCGGACCCGATTCGGTTCTAACCGCTGTGCTTTCTTCCGCGGAGGGTCTTCAACACTCACGGCTGAGTTCCTCCTGGCGAAGGAGCTTCCCTGCAGACCCCCGACTGGGGAGGCTGACCCCAACCCACGTCCGGCTCAGGTTGGTGGAAACAGGCAAGGACGTGGCCACACGGGAACGGCCCGGGATCTTCTCCAAGAGTTCTTCACAGCCGACCAAATGTACTTGAAGGCTACCTGAGAAGTGTGGAGCCAAAGAGATGGAACTCAGGCTTATAGAACATACAAGCCTAGGACCAGAAGGGGCCTCGGAGGTCGTCTAGTCCAACCCCATGCTCAGGCAGGAGATCTTATACCATCCTGGTCAATGGAGCCTCAGATCTCCAGGGACTCCAGAGAGTTTAAGCTCTCGGACTTCACTTTCTATGATGACACCGCAGATGTGGGAAATTACGCCGCAGGGAAGAATCTTAAAATCCGTCGAAATGATTCCCTGGGCATGAACTTGTTTTAATTACTCAAAGACCCAAGAGCAAGTTTAACAAGCGCAGAAAAATTACACATCAGGGGGACTGTAAGGAAAAAAAAATATATAGTTGGAATGAGAAAATTCCCGGGTCATTTACCAGAATAACTCAGAATGGAAAATACAGATGAATTAGCCAGTAGATCTAAAAGAAACTGGATTTTATCTCTCTGGGATTGAACGGAGATGTTGTGTCTTTGACTAATGTGATCCAGTTATCACACTCACAAAACAGGCTTCTGTTTATCTGGTGTACTTTGAAGTTTTAGTGGAAATTGGCAAACTTCTCTGCAGCTTTGTTGTCATTTATCTTAGTGTTTACACATAAACACAACACATACACACACAACCTCTAGGGATGAGTGAGATAACTTTGTTATTATACTCAACATAGAAAATCTGTTTAAAAATCCCACAACATCTTCCTTATCGTGTAAGAACATTCCTTGATTTTGTAAAAACAAAATTGCTGTTAAGTCTAAAATGAAGAAACTTTCATGTGATAATGTTGGCCAGAGTCACTGTAGGTCAGGAGCAGTGTAGAAATTTGATAAAAGAAATGAAAAAGAGGAGAAGGGGTATTGGAAGGGGAGAAAAGGAAATAAAAAGGAAGGAAAGAGAGAGAGAGAAAGGAAAGGAAAGGAAAGGAAAGGAAAGGAAAGGAAAGGAAAGGAAAGGAAAGGAAAGGAAAGGAAGTGGATGAAAAAGAAAGTAAAGACAATTAAATAGTAATAAAATCTGTATGGTATTCTTTGCTTCCAGTAATCTATGATTGCACAATTTGTATTGTCTTTTCCTTTGTATGCAAACAGGCTCAAACAGAAAATCATATTTAATGGGTTTGATGCTGTGGACTTCAATTAGCGCAGGCAAATTTGAAAAATTTGCATTTTGAGTCTTTATAGCTGCTGGAAAGTCGGGATGTCGTTCGAAAGGGAACATCTTTATTCCTTCTTAAAAAATCCAGAGCTTTGTAAGTCAAATGAGAGTTAAGACTTTATTCTGGCGGGGTTTTTATTTTTCCCCATACACAACACTTCCTCTCATTCAAAGTGATTTCCTTCCTCCCAAGCTGCTAATTGCATCCTACCGTAGATCGAGGTTTGAATTCGTCGAATTGAACCGTGAAATGATATTATAACAGAATGACAGAGTTGAAAGGGACCTTGAAGGTCTTCTAGTCCAGCCCCCTGCTCAGGCAGGGGTCCTGGGACAATTATCCAAGGGCAAACTCTTCCTAAAAGCCACTGTTTATTGTTCCCACGGCCAGGAATTTGGTTCCAGGCTTGATCTACCCCACCGAGCAGCTCCCACGCCCTGGTCCCTGGTCCTGCCCTTGGGAGCTCTGGAGGAAAGATACCTGTGAGAGCCGTGGGCCTGACCGAAGTTGGGGGCGACTCCTGGGCCCCGAGGGAGAAGGTGTCCCTGATCTCTCGCTTGATCAGCCCCCGTTTCGGGTGGTCTGGAGAAAGTTGGCTCAGAAGGTGCTCGAGAGCCAGGCGAAAGAGGTCGATCTTTTGGGAGGATTCCTGCAGACAAGCCTGTGCCTGGAGCACAGCGTAAGAGAGAGAGGGGAGACGGGTGGGGGGTAGGAGGTCGGAAGGAAGTGTGAACAGCTTACAACCACAACGGAGCCCCCCAAAGTTCTGTTGCTAAGCGAGACATCTATTCAGTGAGCTTCGCCCCATTTCACAACCTTTCTGGCCACGGCCGTTAAGGGAATTTTAACGTGCAATTTCAGAGCGGATAATCCAAAGGTGAGAATTAGCAGATTAAAAAAAATAAATAAATCCAGCAGCTTCCGGAAGGTCTCTCTCCACAGTGCTGCAAATATAGCGACCCCCTTTGCTGGGGATCGTGGGAATTGTAATCGTCCAACCTATCCGGTGGAGGAAGCCCCCTTGAACTGCAGCCCGCTCCTCCCCAGGGGCTAGAGACACGCGGGATGCGTTTGCTGCAGGTGCAAAGCTCCCCTCACCTCGGCCAACATCTTCCGGTCTTGAACCCGTCGTCCGCTGAGGATCTTCACCACGTTTTTGGCTCCCTCGGCCACGGCCGCCTCAATCCGCAGGCGATGCCTCAGTTCCTCGAGACGCAGCTCCAGAAGCAGGACAGGCCCCTTGCCTGCTGCCCCTGCGGGGGTGGAAGGGGATGACCGAGAGGAACCAGCCGCAGCCGACTCACTGGGCCACCTTCTACAACTGGAGACAGGAACACGAGCCCTCGGCCTGCAAAGGGTCCTCTGATGCTTTTCATGCAGAGGACCCCTGGTGTTTCCCTTCCTTTTTTTTTTTTTTTGCTGATTTTGCAGCAGAGGAAGGAAAGCGAAGCAAGTGGCTAGTCCATATGGAGTACAGATGTGTAACGCACCAGCAATCTGATTTCTATCTTCAAGAGCTGCTGGAGAACAGAACTGGAGGAAGGTTACAAAACTCTGTAACTTCCACGCAAGGGACCCCATCAATAACACTAGTCCTCGACTTACAACTCGTTGCCTAGTGATCGTTTGAACTTACAAAAAGGCTCTACAAGGGGTGCTATTTCTGCAGTCACGTGACCTAATTTTGGGGATGTGGCAACTGGGCTGCCATTATGAGCACCTGCAGCATCACCTGGCTGTCTTGTGACCGTTTTGCAGAAAAACAACATTTCCTCCCAGTTCTTGGCAAAACCACGTCCGTAGCAGTTCACTTCATAACCACGATGACGGTTTTTCCTCACTTCCGTTTGGAAAAGAACTGAGCGCCTGAGGGGGATTCCTGGGGTGTCCAGGGGGTGCCTGCTGTTGGCATGCCCTGCAGCCCACCTGTCGGGGTGAGGGGCTTACCTGGAGCCGCCGCCGCCTGAGAGAGCTTCAGCATCTCCATCCGGATCAGCTCAATCCTCGTCTTGCTGTCCTGCAAAGTCCGCTGAGCAGCAGCCTGGAGTTTCCGCTCCTGGAGAAGGAATTAGCAGCACGCATAGAAGCCGCGGAAAATCAGGATCCTCCTTCAGGCTCCGCTTAAGCTGATGTATTTCTCGTGTATTACGCAAGAATCTCGACAAGTCAGCGCCAAATTAGTGCTTTTATACTCCGTGACTGGCCCTTTACAGAATAAGAGAGTTGGAGGGGCCCTTGAAGGTCCTCTAGTCCAACCCCCTGCTTGAGAAGGAAACTCTGCACCATTTCCATCATTTCGAATGGTGCCTAATGTCTTCTCAAAAACCTCCAGGGTTGGAGAGCTTAAAACTCCTGGAGGCAAGTCGTTTCACTGGGCTAATGGTTCTCACTGCTAGGAAATTTCTCCTTACTTCCAGGTTTTCTCTTCTTTATGAGTTTCCATTGTTTCCCGTCCTGCTTTCGGGTTCTTTGGAGAAAAGGCTGACTCCCTCAGATATTCAAACAGCTC
Organism: Mimophis mahfalensis; assembly: GCA_032468015.1. Taxonomy (NCBI): domain Eukaryota; kingdom Metazoa; phylum Chordata; class Lepidosauria; order Squamata; genus Mimophis; species Mimophis mahfalensis. Next base: position 12,942 of record JANHFR010005985.1, read on the forward strand.
TCATGTCTCCCCTGGTCCTTCGTTTCATTAGACTTTACTTTTACCTTTTACCCAACTCGTGCAATTGTATGCTTTAGCCTCCGGTCCCCTCATCATCCTTGTTGCCCTTCTCTGTACTCTTTCCAAAGTCTCAACATCTTTTTTATAATATAGCGACCAAAACTGGCTGCAGTGTTTTAAGGGTGATCTTACTTTACAAAGTGGTACTACTAATACTCGACTGTAAGCCAAGGTTTCTTAATCTTGACCAATTGAAGCGATGTGGACTCCCAGTCGCCCAGGCTGAGAAACATCGCCCTAAGGCAGCCTTAGGGGAAGAGGGGTGACTCAGCCCTTGGATGGACAACGGGGACCCCACTCACCTTTGCTGTCCTGGAATAGACCTGGATCATGTTCTCGGCTCCCTGCTTCACCTTCAGCTCAATGTGAAGCTGTTCCTTCAAAGCCTCCAGCCTTTTTGAAATGGGGCTGGGGTCTTTCCCCCAAAGCTTGAGATCCGGCGACCCGTTTGCATCTGGGGAGGATGCAAAAGCCAATTGGACAATAGGCAACTAAACAGCAGCCCCTTGTGTAGCAGGGGCGGGGCCCGGATGGGAGACCACTCGGAGATTCTGAATTTGGCTGCTTTAAGAGCTTCCACATCCCACCTGCTTGCCCCTCGTCTCGCTCCCCGGTGACCATCTGTGCTTGGAGCGCTTGGAGATGGCGATGCAGCTGCTCCAACTTCCGGCTGGACGACTTCAGGGCCGTCTCCACCTGGGCCAAATTCTTCCTGTCCTTGATCGCCTTCCGCAAATTCTCAGCCCCTTCCTTGATTTTCAGCTCTTTCTGTATGGCCCGGCGGACCGATTCCTTTTCGGATTCCAGTTTCTGCTGGATCCCTGCTGGATCTGGGACCTTCTGCCGGTTGCACAAACGTAAAGGCAGACAGCAAAAGGCAAGAGGCAGAAAAACGGAAATCAAAACACGAATAAACGACTTAAAACTTTATTGAATTGCTGTACGCCGCCTAGAGTCACTTTTCACGGGATGGGTGACAATCTAAATACGACAGGAACAGAACCAAAACAAACCCCTTTTGCGACCTTCTGATGATCCGAATCCGTGGGGAAGCCAGATTCACTTAGCAACCGTGTGACTCCGGGGTCTGTGGACTTCAACTCCCAGAATTCCTCAGCCAGCACCAGTCTTAAAGTTGCTAAGGTTGGAGACCCCCAGTGTGACAACCACTAAGAGATTCATTCCACCACTGTGGCAAGAAAGGTTGTAAAAAGGGACAAAAAAGTGGGTAACAACTATCTTGTTTACTAATAAAAAGGATGGGCTCAGTTGTGTCTATAAGTCGAGGACGTATCCTGGAAAACAAGGGGATTAAGGAATTCCTCAAAGAACCACAAGAGCTGCATTGTGTTGTCATGCTTCACTCTTGCATTTCAAGGCAGAAAAGGGCGAAGGGGGGGGGGGGGCACACGTGTGGCAGTGCGATATTATTCCACAGCAGAAACACCCCAGCCGGAAATCAGGGAAGGTTTCTGTCTCTAAACAAGCAACTCCTGGAAATGGCACAAAGCGTGGCGGAGGCAGGGACGTCTGGCCCAGCCAGGAAACAGATTGTGGAGGAAAAGCAGCAGCAGCAGCTGGGCTTATGGTCCAGCCAGGGCGGAGGGGGAGGGGGCTGGAGATGGGCTGGGGGCTTTCCAACAAGCAAAGCCAATGGCGGGAGGCAGCCGGATTCACTTAACGACCATGTGATCCCCCTGCCTAGCCTAACACAAGGCACAAACACACACCCAAGCCACCCTCCCCAGGCCAGCCCCAGTAGAGGGCAGGGAAGCCAGAACTCGTTCACCTACGCCCCATCCTTTTTTGGGGGGTGGTCTTTGCAAAGAAACGGAACGCAGACCAGGGGCAAAGCCAGGGGCATCCCCTCCTGGGGACCCCAGTACTCCGAGATCCTCGACCCCCGCCCGCCCCGCCCAAGCCCCACAAAACGCGCGGCCAGCGTCGGAGACCCCTCAACTCGCGCCTGGTTTTGCAAATGCCCAGCCGGGCAGGACCCCTCCCCGCTCCCCTGGCGGAAAGGTGCACCTGCGCGCTCACCTGTTGGGTCTGCCCCGCCGCCATTGCCGCCGCCGCCGCCGCTGCAGCCCCCGGAGCCCGTCCGGCGCCGGCGGGGAACTTTTTCAAACTCGGCCCGGCCCCGCGGAGGAAACGCGGCGCGCATCTCGCGCCCTCTGCTGGCTCTCCGGCCCGGCTGGAGCCCGGGGAAAGCTCGCCGTCTTTGCCCGCGTGGCCCGGGGGGCTCCTGCGCACGGGCCCTGGGAGGGTCGTGGGGATGCTGGCCCCCGCGCGCCCAGGCGAATTGTGTTTGGCGTGGGCGGCTGCCTCTGGCGCAAGTTTTGCGCACAGCTCCGAGGCACGTGGCTGGCCTATCCCTCTGATCAGCGTGTCTCGCCCCCTCCCCAAAATTCCTTCCCCCCTCCCTTGCGATGTATGGCAGGGTGCCACAGCGGGAGGGGAGATGCTGAGGATGGCAGACCCGAAAGGCTGGGGGGGGCTGATCTGGAGCCCCTCATCCAGCCTTGTCTTATTTATTTATACGCACAATAAAGGTGGGATGTAAATAAATAGAAAGGACAACATCCCAACAAAACTTTAGTCAGTGCAGTCCTAAAGTGTACAGCAGGTGCATTTTTCAACCAATACCTGCTTGTGCCACCCCTTCCAGGGCAAGGATTCTGTTTTAATCGAAGCATTTTTGTAATTTTGGCCTCTTAGCTTCCACTTTTAAATTTTTGGGTGCTATTCTCAGTGCTAACTTTCTAGCAATATCAAACTTGAATTCATAGTTGTTTTTGTTAGTTGTGAAGTCGTGTCCAACCCATCATGCCTCCATGGACAATATTCCTCCAGGCCTTCCTGTCCTCCACCATCCCCCGGAGTCCATTTAAGTTCACACCGATTGCTTCAGTGACTCCATCCAGCCACCTCATTCTCTGTCGTCCTCTTCTTCTTTTGCCCTCAATTTTTCCCAGCAT
>JANHFR010005988.1:57966-68182 GCA_032468015.1 Mimophis mahfalensis
GGGGAGGTGGGGGGTGGGGTTTGATCCAAGTTTGAAAGATGGGGGGGGGTGCTGCCAAACTGTAGGGCATGTGATTGAGGGCTGGGTTGGGGAAAGGTCTGGATCCCCAGTGAGCCATCCTGTTGAAGGCTGTTCCATCCTGGTTATTGATGGGAGGGGCATATATGGAGGGAGTAGGGGGCCAAATCATACTCTGGGAGCGTGCACCCACTGTCTCCAAGTGGTGGTGCACTCCGCCCCCCAGTGCTCTTCTCGCTTTCCTGAGGGACCAGACCCTCGGGACCCTGGGCTCTGGCTGGTGTTTTTTAATGCCAGGTCCATCATACTAAAAGCTCCCCTTGTCCATGATACCATCCTTGAGGGGAGAGCGGACCTGGCTTGTATCATGGAGACCTGGTTGGGCAACGAGGGGGACTCCCCCTCATGGAAAGGTGCCCACCAGGTTTCCGTGTGTTCCACCAGCCGAGGGCCCAGGGCCGGGGTGGTGGAGTGGCGGTTGTGATTAAGGAAAGTCTATGTCCTCGGGAGACCATTGTGCCTCAGATGGACGGGTGTGAGTTGCTCCTTGTGAAGTGGGGTCACGGTGTGCAGGTGGGCCTTTTGATAATGTCTCCCTGCAGAGTATCATTCGCCCTGCCCAAGCTGCTCAACATGGTAACCAGTTTGGCGGTTGAGTTCCCCCAGCTTATGGTTATGGGGGACTTTAACCTGCCCTCTATCGGGCTTGGGAGTTCATGGCTTCCATGACAGCTATGGACCTGACACAGTTAATTTGGGATCCCACTCATGTTGGAGGTCACACGCTCGATCTGATTTTCATCTCTGGACAATGGATAAGTGATCTAGGAATAGGGGACTTAGATATTCAACCCCTGTCATGGTCTAATCACTTTCTTCTCAGGCTAGTCTTCCAGGCCACTACTACCTGCTGCAGGGAGGTGGAACTGACCAGGTGGTTCCACCCCAGGTGCCTGAAGGACCCTGATAGGTTCCAGATGGAGCTTGGGACTGTTCCCGAGGCTCTGGCACGCGGCTCAGCCGAGGCCCTTGTGGATGCTTGGGATAGGGCGGTCACAGGGACCCTGGATCGAGGCACACCTTTGTGGCCTCTGACCCAGTGTGGTTCTCGCCCGGCTCCTTGGTTTACTGAGGAGCTGTGGGAGATGAAGCACTGGAGAAGACACCTAGAGAGCAGTTGGAGGGCTAGCAGATCTGAATCTGCCCGGACACTAGTAAGAACTTATATTAAGTCTTACCTAGTGGCGGTAAAGGCAGCAAAGTGTGTGCACTATGCCGCCTTTATCACGTCCACAGATAACTCCTCAGCCGCCCTGTTCAGGGTGACCCACTCATTGTTAATTAGGCCCAGTTAATTAGGCTTAGGCCCAGGATACTTGCAAGACCTCCTACTGCTGGAAACAGCCTCCCATTGACCGGTGTGGTCCCGCAGAGTTGGCCTCCTCAAGGTGCCATTGGCCAGACAATGTCAGCTGGCAACCCCCAGGGTGAAATCCTTCTCTGTGGTGGCCCCTGCCCTCTGGAATGAGCTCCCGCTAGAGGTCCGGATTGTCCCTGACTTGGGAACTTTTCAGCACGCTCTCAAAACCCATTGGTTTCATCTTGTTGGTCTGTCCCCATGAAATTGGTTTTAATTGGATTTTTAATTGGTTGATTTTGTAAATTTTATTAATTGTGGGGCTAAATTAATTCAATAGTTTTTAAAGTTTTATATTGTATGTTTTTAAATTTGCCCTGTAAACCACCCTGAGTCCCTCGGGAGAAGGGCGGTATAGAAATTTAATTAATTAATAAATAAATAAATAAATAAATAAATAAATAAATAAATAAATAAATACATTAATTAATTAATTAATTAATTAATTAATTAATTAATTTATAAGGGAACAAGTAGATTGCAACAGAGCCATACCGTAGGATAGAACAGGAGCAAACCATGCCCGATGCTTCAATGCTCTTGCTTTGCCTGGGTTCAGAGGTTCTTTCCCTGTTTGCGTGTTGCTATGCCACCAAAATGCTCCAGCCAGTCTTTTTGGCTGTGTCCCCATGTCATTGCCTTCATTTGGGTTCTAGTCCATGAGTGAAAGAGGCCTAATTCATTGCAGTATGCTTTCCCCCCATTATCTTGACATTGCAGTATGCTTTCCCCCCATTATCTTGACATTGTCTAAGGTGTGTGTAAAATCAGTTTTGTCCTGTGTTTCCTTGCAAGGTAATCAGGTGGTTGTATGTAGTGACTTGAAAACAAGATGCAGGAGATTGATTAACAGTGGGAAAAGCAAATTTTATGCTGGTAATTTTCTGCTGCATCAAGGGTGAATGGAAAGACTTTTAACTCGTCATTGATTTGTGCTTAGCAGATTGTAAGCTGCCCTGAGTCTCCGGAGAAGAGCGGTATATAAATGGGATTTAAAAAAAATGGGGAAAAGGCCCCTTGAATCAGGGACAAAACAGCTATGCTGGCAAAACACCTTGCAAATTACGTGACAAGGATAGTAGGAGAAAGGTTTAATAATTTGTTACACTGTTGACAAAAGATCATGGGAATGCTTTATGGCCATCCCATTCTTTCACAAGGGGAAGCTGAATTTTTGTTTGTTTATTTGTTTCTGGCCTTAACTTTTCAGTCATCCATTTATTCACCCAAATCACTAAATTTTAACTGAAAAAGAAGAAGAAATGAAAAGTTGCATTGGCAAGAAAAACTAAAGCATTGGGAAATTAAAAGAGATTGTAGCTCTGTACTGGGGCTCCTCCTTTCTTTTATATTTATTATTACTTTGAATAGTTCCCCTAGTTTGCTTTTTCAAGTTCCTTAGGGAAAACTTCTTTAGGCTTTCTTCTTGTAGAAGAATGATTTTCCTGCTGTGAAAATGTCTTTTTCCCCTTTTGTGTTAAGGCTATTCATGTTTGTTTTCCTAAACAAGCTTTCTGAGGTTGGATTTTTGGGTCATGTAGAATTTTTCTTTCCAGTTGTGAAAGGTTTTTCCCCATGTTATGAATATATTTATATATAGAGAGAGAGGAAATGAGAAAGTGATTGTTGTAATCTTGTTCACCTCTTGGTGAGATTCAGGTTCCATGACTTTATTTTTAATTTTTTCCCCCTTCCACTTCATTTGGATTACTTTTCTAACAGGACATTCCTGAAGTCTGTACTTTGGACTTTCAAGTACAGTTTCAAAGTTTTCGCTAGAGCTTACAAGAGGTTTTTGCTTGAATCCCAGCTGCAGACCAGGTAATTATAATTCTTTCTCTCTTTCTTTCTGCCAAATGTCTGGAAAGTCTAGAATTGTATTTAATTAGGGAAAGTTTAGGTGAACCTAGTTAAGGTGTAATAAAGTGGGACAGCAACAAGCAAGAAAAAATGCTGCTTAAAGCCAACCTTTGGTGCTTCATGGTTGTTAGAGCAAGAGCTAGGACACCTTTGCAAGCCTTTTCATCCTGGTGGATCATTTTAGCTGAAGCCCCTGTAGTTCTTTCCACATTGGAAGTACTAGTGGGATTAGCTCTGTGAACTCCAAGCTGGCATGCCTGAAAGGGCCAGTGAAGATCTGCCAGAGGAAAGGATCAGTTTTGGACACAGAAGAACCAGACACGGTTTTATCATTTCTTTAGATTTGTATTGCCGATAGGAACCAGCTGAGAGTTTTCTAGGAGTGGATCTGGACCATCAGGGCACACTCCCTACAGCTGATGCGAAAGATTGCTGCCCCATACAATCCCAGTTAGGAAACTAGGAGTTAAAATTGTTCTGTCCAACAACAAATCAATTATTATCTCTGAGTTTTTTTTTAAATCAGTTAATCGTTACTGTACTTACGTCTATTAATGCTTTACATTCAGCTTTTCATCTTGCTTTTTCCAGCAGAGCCTGGGAAACTTTAAACAAAACTTTGCCTGCTGTAACCACTCCATCTTGTGGTTTCGTTATTCCATTTCCCTGTCATTGATTCATATATATATGAATCATATATATATATATTAGTATAATACTTTACATTTTCCCTAAAATGTTTGTTTATGAGTAATACTTATTTTGTCCTTTAATATGCCTTTAAAAAATTTGGCTCCAAATTTTAAATGACATATTCAAAGTGATTGCTTTCTGCCCAGATCTAATTAGAACTGCAGTTTCATTGGGATAAAGAAACATTCATTTCCTAAATCTGTTTGAAACTACCATCTAGGTGTCAGTGCCTAACCAATTTGACTTGATCCTGAAAAGCTAAACAAATTTGAACCTATTTATTATTTGGATGGGACACAAGCAAGAAATATGAGGGCTGAAGAATGGATTTATACAGGTCCACGAGTCAAGCCTGAATCAAGGTGGACTTTACTTCAGGACTGTTTGACTAGCAATCTATGTTCAGCCATGTATAGTTCCCATAGGGATATATGGCTAATACCTGGTTATGGGTATGGAATATGAGCCTGGTATAGCTCAATCTGGAAGCTGAGGAGATTAATGTCTTGCTCCTTTAATGCAATTCTTCTCTTTTTGTACATCTCGCCTTGTTGTCTTCGTCCCTTTCTAGAGCCCCCAGAAAAATTAAATGTGTATTATATATATTTTAAAGCAGGTTCTCAAAAATGTGAGGAATGTTTTGTAATGGTATGTGGGAATGACATTTGAAGGCAGGGAGAAGAATCACAGCCAGGGAAACAGTAGGATAAGAGGTAGTTTAGCCCATAGAAGGAATGTGGGAATGATAAATATCTCTGAAGATATTTCTTGTTTCTTGAGCTATAAAGGCAGCAGGAGAGAAATGTACTTGACTCACAAAATTCTGTTCATGTAATCTTATAATAAAGAGTTCAGTTGTGTTGATCTTATATAGCCATCCAAAGGTTTCTGAAGAGATGCACTTAATCTCTCCAGCTATCAATTCACATACTTGTACAGAACTCTGAAAAATTGTGACTGTATTATTCAACCAAAGCTTAAGCCTATTTGCTATTTTTCTAACTGTTCATCTAACTGCGAGTTCCTTTTCTAACCTCCTTTCATTTTTCCCGTGCCTAAGAACATCAGGGCCATCCATCCCAGCAAATTTCCTTAAAATAAGGATGATCAAGTCATGATTCATTGCCTAAGTATGGTCCCTAAACTCAGCTTTGCAACCTCCTGGGTTACTTACATTGCCAAAATTCAATAGCAAAACTAGTAGTGGGGTGGTGTGCAACACAAGTAGTTTTTCTTTAAAAAAAAAAAACCCAGAACAAACTGAAGCTCGTCAATTATATAGGGAGTTTAATTATCAACTTTATTTAACATCTCTCCAATTGAAATGCCTGCTAAAATTGAATCCATCCATCATGTGAACTGCTCTTAAGCTGTAAATAATAAAAACCAGGGGAAGAAAAAAAGCTCCAAGCACCGTTCATCAGCTATACCCAATGCCTGCAGTGCTGCAAGTTCTGCCAAAGAGTCACTGGGTAGAATTGCCAATTGGGTATGACTGTTTGAAAGCTGCATGGTAAGCTTCCTAGCTGAGAGACCCAATCATCTCACCTGCCTTGCTGGCTAGAAGTCCATGTGTACCTACCTACCTTCTCTCTGAGGATGCTATCATTCTCATTGTTTCAGGATTCCAACTGAAGTAGTCAGGGCAACCCCACCACTTCCTTCTTAGGTGTTTGCCACATTTTCATTTCATGGGTGGTATTTAAAATCACACAAGTATGTAATTAGATGAATTATTCTTGTGGCTTAATCATGTGGCCCCTCATATACTGATACAAACAAGGAGCTCCACCCATTGGACATTTAGCTTAATGTCCTGATTGTTTTCTAGGTGTAGCACCACCACCACCACCACCAGTCATTCATGGGGGTTGAGTCAGATTCTTGCACCCACAGAACATTTCCTATGAAGTCGTAGAGTGGACTTCCCTTGAGATGACCCAGACTGATACTCCTTAGGATTCCCAATTGACCTAGATAAAAGAAATGCTACCTTACTATTTCCAGCATCCAAGGATTTTATTGAACAGGCACGTGTGGAATTATCGCCAGAAAGACCCAGACCAAGCGTCAAACATGCTGCTTCTCTGCACAGCAATGCAATACAAGAGAAAGCTATCTTTAAGGCAGCCTTTCCCAACCTTTAGATTTGGGAATTGTAGTCCAACCCTTCTCAATACCACTAGTTTAGGGAAGCAGCATTAATCCAGTAACTGCATCCCTATCCGTCCTAGTGCTAGAGGAACCTAGTGCCTTAGAAGAATTCAAAATGCTCAAAGAGAAAACCGCCAAGGTCCAAAACATGGATGAAGTACATTGCTGGATCCAGTTACCTGACATTGTGGAAGGCCGTGGGAAGACTCTGGCTCGTTCAGTTTACTCCCTTCTCAGTCTTGCCATCTCCCGCTCTGCAATGCTCTGAGCTGGATCTCCAGAATGGTGAGGACGATTTTATTTTCCATCACTGCAGGGCTGGGGGGCTCGTGGTGGACGCGTATCAAGAGAGGTTTTCATTCCCTCCAATGAGCATCAAAACAGGGAGGAGAGTGAATCAGTTAAAGGCTTGGTTGGATGAAAGCAACCCATGCTAGAATCATCCGGTGCTCATGTCCATGCAGCCAACACCCATCGATTAATGAGCCCGATGAGCAGGTGACCAGGGGCAGCAGTCCTGAGACCCCCTCCTGGGCTGAAATAATATTGATAAAGCCAGAGGGCAAAAAGCTTCCTCTGAGGTACAGTGGCCATGACAACTCTAATTGTTGTTATCATGTGTCATAGAAATTGAAACAGAAGCCATGATGGAAGACCCCAAGTCAGTTCCTAGAGTCAAGTGAGCAGGGGGCTCCCGGTCAGCTCCTTTCCATGCTGTATCAAAGAGGAGGGACTTGCAAATGAAGGTTTTTTTCCTGATCCCTGGCAATTTAATAACGGGATGGAATACTTTTGCACATTTTCTTTTCTACACAGGAAATGATTACAGGTATAGGAATTGTCTTCTCCCCAACTGAACTTTCTTTGCATCCTATTGTTCCTGCTGCCTGGAACAATAGGAGTGGCCACTCTTTCTTCAATAGGCTAAGGCCACTCTTTCTTCTAGGAATGTTAACTTGAGAATCTGTGGAGTAGGAAATTCAGGCTGCCTGGGGTATTTAATAACATGGTGGACACTAATACTCCAAAATATCCTTCAGAAAACACCATCAACTCTTTGTAATTAAATGGCTTTTAATTACAAAGATAAGCATAAGCCTGCCACACAGACATTGTATCTGCTACGGATGCTTTTGGGTTCATGTTCACAGACTTGCAAGCTTTATTAATTCAAAGGAGAGTTTAAGAGGGAAGTACAACTACTCATATAAAATAAAGACTGGAAACCTTTTATAGACTTTTTTTTGCTGAAAATGAATACATTTGAATGCTTATTTTGGGATTTAATGATTAAAAAGTTGCTTTATGGGAAGAAAGGAATGTATGGGAGGGTAGAGATGGTAACTGCTACATTTATAACTGCTGCAAAGAAGATTGGAAGTCACTTTAGATCTTTCTTTTTTTCTTCCTTTTTTCTTATTCACTTTTTTAACCTATTAATTTTTTTTCTATTTCTTCCTCTATTTTTCTGTAGCTTTTAAAAATCTTTTATTAAAAAAATATTTATTAAAAACTTAATTCAGGAGAGGGCAAGGCCTTAATCTTAAGTGGTGCAAAGTTGATTCTTTTGGCTACATCTTTCACTGTACAATTGACCTAGGAAGCTGGCTTTGCAATGATTGAATTTCTATATTTTGTTAATTTAATCTAGTTTGATGAGTAAATTTACAGTATTGCTAAGCCAAAATCATTCACATCATGGCTTAGTACAATTTTAAAATTCAGCCATGACATTGGCAGATATTTCATATGGCGATGCTAAATAGTTCAAGGATAATACGCACACTGACATTCTCTGGAATCGTGCTTTTACTGGGTCCATAAACATTTTGATTCTTGCCCTCCATTATCTCCTCAAATACCTAAGTTTTAATTCAAAACACAATTCCCTGGAGTAGGATTTTCCTAATCTGCACATATTTTACTTCAATTTATGAACTGTGCTTGGCTTTTATATTCCACATCTGGAGAAGGATGCAAAGCTATGCTAAGCCAGATGCAAAATGGCAATTTTGAGAGAAACAATCACCAGCCAAACTTTGAGGATGATTGTCACATCCAGGTGCCAACAGAGAACCTTGTTCCTCCCTCCCTATTGCTGCCTGGGCAAGGGCATGGATTGGATCGCAAGGGAGATGGCAAGTGAATGGTCAATATGGACTTTATAGTAGCAGGACCTCACACACTGAGGCTTTCCTGGCCAAGGCACTGTGGGGTAGATTTGGAGTAAGCCCCAGGCATATATAAAATCAGGATGGATTAATAACATATACATGTATAATAGCCTTTCCAGATCAAGCCCACTGAAAAGGAAAAGTGAGCTAGTACAACAGGGACAGCTGTCTGGTCTTTCTTCCCCTCCTCCTGCTTAGCCTTCAGGCTCCTGGACGTGATCCTCCTTTCCTCACCATCCATCTTCTCCTGCCAAGATAGTGACAGTTGCGCCTGCTCCTTTCTCACACCTGCTCATCTCTCTGCTCAATACCTGCCTAGCAGTTATATTAGAGCTGCCACCGGTGGTGACAGAGGGAGATAAATGGGCAGCCAAGAAGGAGAGGGACGAGGGTGAAGAGCTGATGCTATTAGAAGGAAGGAGTCAGGTGGGGGGAGGAAATCTCTTGCCACTAAGAAGAGTTTGGGGAAGTCCCTGGTTTGAAAACAAGCCTCAGCTGAGGCATTTCAGAAGCAGCCAAGAACAAAAAAACCATTTCCCATTCCCCCCAAAAACATAAATGGGCTCTATGACCCACAGTTCCAAAAGAATCAGTGAAAAGAAGGAAGTTTCCTCTAGTTTCACATCATACCATTTAGGATAGTGTTTTCCAGTCATAGCAGCTTGAAGCTATGTGAACCAATTTTTCAGTCAGCAAATTGCTTTAGGAGTAGAGAGCACAATTGCTCAGTCTATCCCTTTGTACCATGGGATAGCAGTATTATTGCAGAGGCCCCAACTTCTTTTGAGCCCATGGACATACATGGAATTTAGAAGGCATGCTGACAGCATGCTCACAAAATGGTGGCTGCATTTCACTGCTTAAGCACAATAAACCCAGTTTCCAGAAGGCAAATTGCTAAAGTTGCTTCTCCCAGCCCACTTTGTCATTCCAGGATGTTCTTCAAACAGCAATCTCTTTTCTGGACAGTTGGACAAACTTTGAAACAATGAAGCCCACCATTGTTTTGATTTTCTAAGAATGCCTCTGAGGACTATATGGAGTCCAAAGGTACTCTATGGAGTAAACAGTGTTTATTTGAAATATTTTAACTTCCCGCCTGCTCTACTAAGGGACGATACCTGACTGACCTAGGCAAATCTAGAAAAGGCTAAGCAGGGTTCATATGGTTGGTACTAAGAAGGAAGGAAATATCAAAGCTGTACACCTGACCAAAAAATTGGACAACATCCTGGGTGCAGACTATTACAAATTCCTCACGTAGTATTTGCCAAGAAAATGGTGTGATGTTGTCCATAAAGTCATTAGGGTTTAGGCTTGACTCAAAATTAAAAAGAAGCAGGAACACTATTTCTATACCTCTCATTACACAGCTCTTAACTGAGGTTTCAAATGTCCTAAATTCAAGCAATTGCCATTGGGAATTTTTTAACCTGAAAACTGTCATCTACATAAAATATAAAGTAGTGAATTTTCTTCTTATGGTAAGTATGTCATTCAGCCAATGGGTCCTCTTCGTTTTAAAGCTTATAATTGCCTTTGAAGATGGAAATGCTTACTATTCTGTTTGGTTGTTGTTATTTTTTACTGTGCTTGCGTACCCTGTACTTTCATTGATTTTTTTGTCCTTAGATTTAGTCCAGCAAGCTTGGAAGTGTAACTGCTGGTATTAAGAATGATATCCATCTCAATGATAGTGATTACACTTCAGCTGAGTAGTAAAGTATAATTGTAAATAGGGCATAAAAGTCAACAGAGATCCAGTTTGGTATAGTAGTTAAAATCAGTTGGGAGACCTTGGGAGAGGCCCACTCTCTCTTAGTCCCAGGAACCATTTCTGAACGTTCCAGGAAAAATGCAGGGATTAAAGTGATCTAAAAATAAAGGGGAGGAGGAGGAG
>JANHFR010005988.1:139778-153308 GCA_032468015.1 Mimophis mahfalensis
GCTGTTGCTAAACACATTGTAAGCCGCCCTGAGTCTTCGGAGAAGGGCGGGATATAAATGGGATTAAAATAAAAAAAGAAAAGAAAAGAAAAGAACAAGACAGGCCTGATGAAACGCTTATATTACTTTGGAGTACTATCAGTCAAGCAATTTTTGGAGAATTGTGAATCTGAACCTTACAGTTATTACTAGTACAGTGTGCAGGTCCTACCCCACCACACATCATCACCACAAAGCCCCTCTTCCAAAATGCTCAAGCCCTGGTCTGTGCAAGAGATGCGAACAAAATGAAGCAAAGCAAGTACAGTAAAAGAAAAAATAGTTTATGGAATAACTGAGTTTTCATTGTCCTCGTACCTTTAGATAAGGACTTACAAACCCTAGAATTCCCAATTGTTTCTATAGGTAGTTTGGGAGTTTTATTCCAGCATAAATAGGTAGAAGGGTAGATTAAGGCATACAGGAACAACCATAATTGAGCCCCAAATTTATGTTGCTAAGTAAGAAATTTGTTAGGTGAGTTTTGCCCCATTTTATGAACTTCCTTGCCACATTTCTTAAGTGAATCACTGCAGTTGTTAAATTAGTAACACGGTTGTTAAGTGAATCCGGCTTCCCCATTGATTTTGCTTGTCAGAATGTGGCATAAGATGGTCACATGACCCTGGGACACCGCAACTGGCATAAATGTGAGTTAGTTGTCAAGCATCTGAATGTAAATCACATGACCATGGGGATGCTGCAATGGTCATAATTGTGAAAAATGTTCATGTCACTTTTTTCAGCGCCATTGTAACTTCAATTGGTCACTGAGTGAACTACTGTAAGTTGAGGACTACCTGTACATTACAAGCACTGAGCTGGAAGATAATTAGCTTTGTGATACAACGGGAAGTAATCCAAAGCTGTTCCTTACCTGAGGAGTTGTTAGTAACTAAAGGCCCAGACTGGATGATGTGAGCAGTAGGAATGAAAGGCTCCAGCAAAATGCTCTCATCTTCCTCTAGAGTCTCCAGTAAGGTAAGGACCACCTGCAGAACGCGCCCATGTTCTGACTTGTCATGAAATGACACAGCTTGGGCTCCATTGCAGCGCCAGCCTGAGGGCTTCACCACCACCTATGAAAATATAATACCTGTAGCAGCAAGGCTTAAACACCCACATCTTTCCCCCAAACTCTGTATTTCCAACACTCATGCTGTGTTGTTATCTGAACAGAAAGAACCGCAGTGCTCTTTGCTTTATAATGCTCCTGTCTTCACTGCCTCTCTCTCTTGCTTTCTAATAACAAAGTTGGGAGGGACCTTGGAGGTCTTCCAGTCCAACCCCTTGCAGCAGACCCTATACCATTTCAGAAAAATGACTGTCCAATCTCTTCTTAAAAGCCTCCACTGACAGAGCACCCAAAACTTCTGAAGGCAAGCCATTCCATTGTTTAATTGTTCTCCCTGTCGAGACATTTCTCTTTAGTTCTAGGTTGATTCTCTCCTTGGCTAGTTTCTATCCATTGCTTCTTGTCTTGCCTTCTGGTGCTTGGAAAATACGATGACCACCTCTTCTTTGTGGCCGCCCCTCAGTTCAGTTCAGGACCTCTTACCTGTTTGTAGGACTCCATTGCACCACCTTGCAAGAAGGCTGTAATTTCCTCCTGCAGAAGGTTGTCTTGTCCTTCCCGGCCACTCAATTCAACCACGTGGATGCGTTGCTCTTCTGTCACGTTGTGCAGGAGCATTGGGCGCTTGAAGGTGAAGGCCAGGGTGGGGGGCACAGCTACTTCTCCCCTCTGATCCATGAGCTGCCGGGTCAGCAACTTGTCCTCTAGCAGGCGAGTCAGCTCTCCTGAACCTCCAGTGGGGCAGTCAAGATCTCGGGCCAATTCTGCTGCTGACTGGCCCTGCAACTTGCAGGGCCCAAAACTCCCTGTGAAGTAGCTGACCCGACGTGGGGAAGAAAATTCTTCCAGCACTGTGCGGCCACCAAGCTCAAATGTCACAGCCTTCAGTACATATAAAGATGATTCACCAGGATGAGTTTCTGAGGGAACTTTGGAGAGCCAGGCTGGTGACAAGCACAGCAGCATGTTACCTAGGAGAGAAGACGGGAAATCCAGCCTGTGAATGGATCTGAGAAAGTAAGGAAGTTGTGAAAAATTAAATAAACCAAAGCATATAGAATTGCCTATACCACATTTGCATCATAATAACCAGTAACAGAACAAAAAACAGCAAGGCAATTTGCCAGTTCCCAGGCCATTCAAAACAGTGAAAAATGTATTCTGTACCACCAGCACTCTGTTTACTGGCTCTGGAATAGGCAAATTGCCTTCCTATTTCTCTAATGTGCTATCCTGACGTATTTCCCATGTGACACCACTGAACCTAGTGAGATTGAGCAAGGAAAACAGAATAATCTCTCAGGATATCATTAGCACATTGTCATTAAGTGTTTTGTTGTTGTTGTTGTTGTTGTTGTTGTTGTTGTTGTTGTTGTTGTTATGCATTAGCCAGTCATTCTATTATAACGGGTTAGTCACAGTTTGGGTGATAGCCTTTAAAGGTTTATGAAAGGAAAAACATTATGGGAAAATGTTTTCCTACACTTTGGAGGAGAGTACCACAAGCCCTGGTTTAATAATGTTATATTCAACCCCTACTGCTATATGCAGAAGGCATTCTGAAAGCTAAACATGCAATTTTTTTAAGCTGCCAACATTAATTCCCCAAAGGTACAAGAAACACATTTATAATTAAAGGTGTAGAGATAGGTCTTTGTGTAGATAGCTTCCTACTTTGTGTCTGCTTGTTTCATTTTTACATTTTATTTGTTGGAAAGGGTGTGCTTGTTTGTTTTTGAAAGGATGTTGGGATAAGACAACAGAAAAAAAACCCAACAAGCAAAAAAGGCTTGTGAGTTGCCAGCTCATTTCTCTCTGCCTGGAAAGCAGCTCAGCTGCCTTGTTGGGAGTCTTTGGTTTGCCTCCCAACTCAAAAAGACAGTCTCCTTACCCAAATGAAGGGGGAAGTTGGCTGCTTGACAACACTAAGATAAAAGTCACTGCATAGGCAAAGAATGGGAAATTGTAGCTCTCATTTGTTATTGGGCTACAATTCTCATCAACACTGATCATTAGTTTAGTTATGCTGCTTGGACTATCCTGGAAGGAAAAAACAAACTTGTTTTTCCAAATTGATGGACCCCAAAAGTGTTGAAGGAGAAATGGAGGGAGAAAAAAGAGCTGGTTCTTTGTGTTATCCATGCAGCTGGGAATCACTCAGATGCCTTGGCCTTCCTTACAAAACAGATTTAACTCTCTAAATTGGAACAGCAAAAACTGTTCCAGTTTATGTGACAATATACAACTTTGAATTGCTTAAACATTCAAAATGGTAACCAACTCTGATTTAGCCTCCTCTCATGAAACAAAGAAACAGTAAAATGATCTAACCAGGAACAAATTAAGACAGAGAGGATTCACAAATAGTATCTCCAATATCTAGTTTGTCACTGATGTTCAAAAACTCTTCCATTTAATCCCTCTTTTCAGGCAGTCTCCAAGGATCTGACATGATTGAACAGAAAAAGAAAAAAAAATGATTAGCATCTTCAGGATTGGAATTATCATAGGATAAAGAAGATGCTACTGTTTATCACCCTAGAAGATCACAGCTGATTTTTAAAGGCATCCTTGGCAAGGAAGTGGCATGTATCTTCTGGCACTTCTTGGCATATGGGAAGGCACTAGCTTGAAGAGCATTCAACATAGCTCATTTCTGACAATATGTTTGGGGTGAAACAAAATTTTGAGAATTAATTGATGGCAGTAAGTTTTCACATTTATTGTAATTTATCACGTGGAACAGCATACAGGTCAGGTTCAATTCAGCACTTCTGAGCAAACCTTAAGAATAGGCTAAGGTCAAGCAAAATACCTACTCTAAGAACTTACCAGGGCACTGGTTGCCACCTTCCAGAAGCACTGACAGATATGAAGCAGGGCAACCCAAGACACAGATGGTTATATCTGAGGGTCCAAATCCTAAATAAGACAAGAACAAAATCAGTGGTCCATTTACATCAAAACTTCAGTTTTTTTTCCTTTCTTTACATTCTAGTCATCTCCTAGGTTCTGAAGGCAGAAGGTCTGGAAATGTCTTTTTTACAGGTATAGAGACAGATGAAGTGCTCAAATACAAGGATTATTCCATCATGGGATGACAGATTATCCTGTATATTTCCTTTGATTCCATTCATTCCATCAGCTTTCAGGCATGGAAGCTCTTGTATTTTTCTTCAGTAGGTGGCAAGACCTAGCCATCAGAGTTGAACTTAAAAAAAAAAAAAAGCTAAACACATTGGACCTGGTTAGTACTTGGTCAGAGGATCATCAGGCAATTTTATAGACTAAACTGGTAAATGATTTTCCTTTATTTCCCTATCATTGTCCAGAAAGCTACATGAATACCTTCATGAGTCATCAGCTTCATTCAAGGAGTCTTTTTTAACTTGTGTAGGTTTGTACTTTACATCCTGATTCCAAACATAAGGATAAGCCGTTATGGTTTAAACATATGCCTATACCTAACTCCCTCACTCACAGCTCGGTCGATGCCTTGGTGGAGGCCTGGGAGAGTGCAGCCACCGAGGCATTGGACCGGATCCTACCCTTGCGGCCCCTGACCCGGCGCGGGCCCCATTGGGCTCCCTGGTTTTCCAAGGAGCTCTGGGACATGAAGCATCGGAGACGGAGCCTAGAGTGTGGTTGGAGGTCAACCTGTTCTGAGTCTGACCGATTGCGATTGAGATCTTT
This sequence comes from Mimophis mahfalensis, assembly GCA_032468015.1. Taxonomy (NCBI): domain Eukaryota; kingdom Metazoa; phylum Chordata; class Lepidosauria; order Squamata; genus Mimophis; species Mimophis mahfalensis. The sequence goes on from JANHFR010005988.1 coordinate 144,586, forward strand.
CACTAGATCTTATATCGCGGCGATAGAGGTGGCGAAGTGTAGCTACTTCTCCTCCCTCATTGTGTCTGCTGAGAACTGCCCGGCCGCCCTGTTCAGGGTCACCTGCTCCCTCCTTGATCAGGGGGTTGTGGATGACCCTTTACAAGGGTGAGCTGAGGAATTTAGTCAACATCTCACGGACAAAATTGCTCGGATTCGGGCCGGATTGGACTCCGACTGGGCAGACTCGGGTTACGAGGAATCAGGCAGTCTTGAGAATGTTATTTGGGAGGATTTCTATCCTGTGACTCCCGAAGAGGTAGACAGGATAATGGGGAGGTTGAGTTCCACCATGTGTTTGTTGGACCCCTGCCCCTCCTGGCTGGTATATGCAGCCAGGGAGGGGACACGCAGCTGGCTCCATGCAGTAATATCTGCTTCTTTGCGGGAGGGTAACTTCCCCTCTGCCTTGAAAGAGGCAGTGGTGAGGCCCCTCCTTAAGAAGCCTGCATTGGACCCAGCTGTTTTAATCAATTTTCATCCAGCCTCCAACCTTCACTTTGTAGCGAAGGTTGTTGACAGTGTGGTGGCACATCAGCTTCCTCAGTTCCTGGATGAAGCGGATTACCTGGACCCTTACCAGTCAGGCTTCAGACCCGGACACAGCACTGAGATGGCATTGGTTGCTTTGGTGAATGATCTCTGGTGGGCCTTGGATAGGGGTTATTTCTCTGTCCTTGTCCTTTTAGACCTCTCAGCGGCTTTCGATACCATCGACCATGGTATCATGTTGCGGCGGCTTAGGGGGTTGGGAGTGGGAGACACTGTTTTATGGTTGTTCTCCTCCTTTCTCACTGGCCGCTCACAGTGGATGTTGGCTGGGGGGCACAGATCGGCTCCGAGGCCCCTCGTTTCTGGGGTGCCTCAGGGGTCGGTTCTCTCGCCCCCCCTGTTCAACATCTACATGAAACCACTGGGCGAGATCATTAGTGGTTTTGGGGTGGGGTATCATCAATATGTTGATGATACCCAACTTTTTATATCTACCCCAAACCAACCCAGTGATGCCCTCAAGGTGATGTCCCGATGCCTGGAGGCGGTTCGGGTCTGGATGGGGAGAAACAGGCTTCAACTGAGTGGCTGTTCATACCGGCATCTTGGGGTATCCAGTTCTTTCCATCTTTGACTATGGGGGGTGAGGTGTTACATGGAGCTGCCCTTGGGGACCATGCGGAGGCTTCAGCTGGTGCAGAATGCGGCCACGCGAGTTGTGATGGGGGCTTCCCGATACTCCCATGTAACACCTCTTCTCCATGAGCTGCATTGGCTTCCAGTTGTCCTCCGGGTGAAATTCAAGGTGCTGGTCATGACCTATAAAGCCCTGAATGGCTTGGGACCAGAATATTTGTGGGAACACCTGCTGCCAGCATCATCTTCCCACTGCCCGCTCTGGTCCCATAGGGAGGGTCTCCTCCAGGTGCGCACCGGTCACGGAATGTCGGCTGGCGGCCCCTAGGGAGAGGGCGTTCTCAGTTGGGGCGCCCGCCATTTGGAACCAGCTGCTGGTGGAGCTCCAGATGGCTCCCGACCTCCGTTCTTTCTGTAAGGACTTAAAGACTTCACTATTCGAGCTGGCCGGCCTGGACTGAGGGGGTTCTTAGAGTTTTAATGTAAATGTTTGTTTGTTGGGGCTTGGTTAGTTTAATTTGTTTTAACTTTGTATTTTTATTTCTATTTTTAATTGCCCTGTACACCGCCCTGAGTCCTTCGGCAGAAGGGTGGTATATAAATATAATTAAATAAATATGCACTAATCAAGTGACAGGAAACATAATTATTCAGTCAGTCGTGTTTAAAATGTATCCTACATGTGACCAATACAATGTGACACCCACCTGATCGGGACTCCTTGGTGTGATCAATGGTTTCTGGGAGCCCTTGTTGCTGTAAGCTGCACTGCAACAAGTCATAGTAATAGGCTGTCCAGGCCCTGGCTTGTGCATCCTCAGGGCTAATTTTGCTATCCAGGAGTGTATCTCGGGGCCGGGCACTGCGCAGCGGACTCAGTGGTGGAAGAAAGCTGTGTTCAGCCCAATCAAATTCCTTGGGTGTTTGGGGTGGTTCAGTGTGGATCTGGTCCAGAGACAACTGCAGTCCAAGTATTGAGAAACATGCCAAGAAGAAGGCGAAGAGATGCACTTTAGATTCCATCCAAAGAACAGAGAGACACTTATTTTGAGAGCTTCCCCGCCTCAGCTGCTGGTCCATAGAGGACTCAGGAGAAAGCTCTTCAGTGAAAAAGGACAGTGATACCAGCCACCACCTATTAATAATCAGTTTCTACTCGTTAAGAAATCTTCATTTCAGTTTTCTATCCCCTCTAGAAATAATCTCAAATGGGATATTGGGGATTCTTAAAAATATGCACACATACTGTCTTTAAGAATATATGTCTCTGTGTGTGCATGCATGAAATAGCAACACACACACACACACACACACACACGAGGCAGGAAAAGAAGAGATGCGATGAAAACTTACCATTGTTCAAGATGAAGATACTGCAAAGGAAAAAAGAAATAAATTAAATTTCTTTATACTTCCTGTGATCCAAATATTTAGCCCATCCCTAAATCCAGGCACAAATCTCTTCAAAATGATCAGGATGTTGACCTTACACAATTAAATTTAAGCTGCCTAGGCAGAACAGTTGCCCTCATCAAACTTTTGAGTAAGAGTATATCTGGCTTTCTGAGGTTTTCTGTGCTTCTGTCATGGCTACTCTCTGGAACAGTGTTTCCCCAAGAGCCATAGGACTCTGACCTTTATTGGTTGATTGATTGATTTAATTTCTATAGCCACCCACAATGATGTTCAATGAAAACTTGGCTGTTCTCATAGGCCTTGGTGGTTGGACTACTAAGTATGCTTAGTTGTTTTGTCCTCTGTATGCTTATGTCTTTCTTTTATTGTATTTTAGCTGTTCAGAATCATTTGGAGTGAGGTAGCCAGAAAATATAAATAACCTATTTTTCTTCTGTTATCTTGAAATCATGCCCAATTATTCTATTTGAAAACAATGACATGTTTGATCTTCTGCTTCTTTAAAACAATTGTTATTATACCGTTTATTTTGCACCACTCTCCAGATTCTACCAAGGACAACCTACAGGCTGAAATAGATTTTGTGGAAAAGGGTTTGCCATGTGTATGAACAACAAGGGACAAATATTGGAGATAGCATTTTCAAGATCAGTCGATCTCATTTAAAAATTTGTTACATCCATATTTTCCTTGCCTTCTTACAAAGATATCAGAGCAGCATTTGAAATTCTCACAGAACTAGGCAGTAAATTCCATCACATTTAGCGCTACTTATTGTGGTGTTTACAATAGTAGCCTACAAGCACTGGCAGAAATTAAATTGTGCAACATTCAAGAGATTTAAAGCTCCATCTACGCACGCAAAAAGCAATGCAAAGTTTGAGAAATTTCAGATGACTTCAGCAACAAAATAGTACACACACACCCCCCAAAAAAGCAAAAATGATGAGACCAAGTAGGGAAAAACCTGATTTGATATCAATTGCAATAATATTGCATTGGGGAAGTATACGTCTACTCTCATTACATATGGAAAGATGGCTCAGAATACTTAGAAAAAATCCCAACATATGTGTGCATTGAGCTCTGGGCTAGCTTGGAGTTTTAGTGGCAGGTAAATAACCTTCTATGTGTATTCAGACAGAGATGTTTTGCTAGACAACTCTCTGGGAATTCACAGATTGATGTTATTCTATAAGAATAAAGCAGAGTAAAAGGTGAAAGGTTTATATGATCTGAAGAGATACCAACAGGAATGAATTTTATTCAACATTGGAAGAAAGGTACATTTCCAACAATATTAAGATTTAAACAATAATGCTAAATAGTTTAAGCAAGAATGTTTTCATATATGCAGTACATCATGAGCATCACTTACAGTCTGGCTTCTAAGAGGGCCTACATTTCTACAATGTAAATTAGCAGAAGTATAAAAAGAGAGAAGTTAGAGACTCCAAAACCCACTTTTTTCTTTCTTTTATTTTTTGGCATTTTAAGGCTTGTTAATTTTGCTTCGCTTAAATCCTTTTGTTGGCATGTTTTACTCATAGACACACAGACACAGGCATATACACATTCCCCTGATGGTATATTCAGTTCTGGATATTAAAAAAATCAATAAATTTATGCTTATAATATTGACATCCTAAAATATAATGAATATTGATAAAATACTTCTCTTCCTTTGTTTATTTTCAATAGTCTAAGTCATCTAAACAATAAAGCGTCAATAATCTTCGATTAATACTGTATAAATATCATTGTATAAAAACAGTACAATGTATTAAAAAGAAAGGGAATAATAAAACAAAGCAAACGTTAGAATTAAACTTAGATAATTCCATCCTGTGGCTGGATGGAGTCACTGAAGCAGTCAGTGTGAGCTTAAATAGACTCCGGGGGATAGTAGAGGACAGGAAGGCCTGGAGGAACATTGTATATGGGGTCACGATGGGTTGGACATGACTTTGCAACTAACAACAACAATTCTGCATACTCTCAGTCACTTTGGCAAGCTCTGAAGATTCATGCAAGGCTCTTATTGCCTCAATCAATAGGGCTAGCTGGCCTCACCAGATTAATAGTTCTACTGAAAGGGATTGGCGGAAAGATGCACTGATTATTATTGTTTATAATAACAACAGTATAACAAAATGTCAGTACTGAAGTACCTGGAACTCCAAAACATTTAAAAGTTATATGGTAAAGTTATTGCTACCCGTGATGTAAGTTGCTAAACACATTGTAAGCCGCCCTGAGTCTTCGGAGAAGGGCGGGATAAAAATGGGATTAAAATAAAAAAATAAAATAAAAAAAGTGTTGGACTTGTGGCATTTTGAATTCTTGTAGCCTTTTTTTTTTTTTTTAAATCAATTTATATGCTGCCCTTCTCCAGAGACTCAGGGTGGCTTACAACCTTCTTGAAAATATACATATGTTTCATAGCAATAGCCTTCATTCTTTAGTATATACCTGCTTATTAGGGCATTTGCCCCCGCCCAAGCGGTGTTTTACAAAGTCAGCTTATTGTCCCTAACAATCTGGGTCCTCAGTTTACCTACCTTGGAAGGATGGAAGGCTGAGTCATCCTTGAGCCTGGTGAGATTTGAACTCACCTTAATTGCAGGCAGCTGGCAGCTAAGTGCTACATAACAGCACTTAGTCCACTGTACCACCAAGGCTCCTTTTGCAAATCAAAATGCTAGAGATAGCATTAATCATGTCCCCCCACCCCAAAGATCAAGAAATTGTATGTCTTTTATCTGAAAATTTGTATCTACTTGTATCTTCCTGCATGCTTCCAAATAGAAAAGCTGGGAAATGCTGTGATTATGACCATCCCAAAGTGCAGCTTTCGGTGCAACGAAGTGTCAGCAGTTATTGAGAAGGTCTGAATAGGACCTCACTAGTAAAGGAAATGTGCTTCTTTATGTAGCAAGAATCTGATGGCTCCTCAGAGCATGTATTTCTATATACTGTTGTGCGTGAATGTTTTGTAGATTCTAGTATTCCTTTCTTTGTGTTAAAAAATTCGGTTCTGCTTAACTGCTCTAAACTTCCACCTGCATATCCCCAATTAAATTCACAACAGAAAATCTATTTACAAAACACAATCCATTTACCCAATCAAAATTTGGAATTAATTACTATAAACAGGATTGCAGACTTTACCTGCCATCTTCTCCAGTTCTAGCAATATGCCATTCTGCAATATTATATCATACTAGTCTCTCCAGAGCTTTCCATGGGACAAATAAAATCATCTTACTCTTTTCAATTGGTAATGTATACCCCTACCACCTAGACTGAGGTAATGCATACAACACATTTCAATCAATAATTGAATAGCAGTATGTGTATCCCAGCAGCTTGTGCATCCTACATTATCTGTTTAGGAAACTAAGAAATAGAGTAGTTCAACTGCTAGAGATTAGGCTCATTAGACACTTGAGCTTCCAAATGTCAGTTTACTGAGTTTATTTAAATAACCACTGGAAAGCTGGCATTTTTCGGCCTAATAGAAGCTATTTTATCAATCTAATATTTGGTTATATATATAATCCTCATTTAATGACCACAACTGGCACTGGCAGCTTTGCCATTAAGAAAGCAGCCACTAAATGAGAAATCATGACTGTTTTCCTTTTCCCCACTTCCCCAACCCTTTGAAGTGCTCCCTTTGGTGCTGGGATAATTATCACAAAGGGAATTAATGTGTGTATTTACATTCATTGGAGAGGAAGAGGTTTCAAGAGAATAAGCAGACACACTATTAGGAATATATATTGAAAGTAGTGCACTGGTACTCAGGTCTGGGATTGTGACCAAGCTATGCAAACAGCCCTGTGTATTCTCCATTCTCTTGTAATCCCTTCCTCTCCAATTCTTCCACTCTGAAGAGGGGAAGAAACAAGTGATTTCTGTTGACAATCTCTTCTGTGCCCAACCTGTTTCCTCCCTCACAGAGGTTGTGAGATGTTCATCCGTGTGGTCCAGGGTTACAATGGCAACTGAGACTGCCGGGATTTCTCTAATTAATGTGGTCATGAGATGTCATGCTTTATGACTGCATCACTTACTGACACTGGCTTAGAGGTCCCAATTGCTGTCATAATGTAAGGACTACCTGTAATAACCACATTGATAATTAAAATTAAAGTAGCCACCTGTACATACTTTGGACACAGGGGCATCACAATCATTTGCCGTAAATTTTGGACCATAAGACTCACTTTTCTCCAAAAAAAGTGGAGTGGGGGATGAGGGTGTGTCTTATGGTCCGAATGCTGTCCAGCGTGTGCACGAGCGGGGGCAAGCCAAGCCGGCTCTCTCAGAACGACAGAGCTAAATATTTTAGTATACCAGTACTATTTGGTTCAGAATATTTTTTTCTTATTTTCCTGCTCTAAAAACTGGGCGCGTCTTATAGTCGGGTCCGACTTATGGTCCGAAAAATACGGTAAATAAAATTTGAGCAGGTCTATTTCTGATATGAATTGCAGGAGCTGCTCTCACTTCTGTCTCAGAATAAAATACCTGAATTCTAGTCTAATCTGTTCTGATAGCCTCCTTTCCTTTTTGAGGACAAAGGGCAGCTGAACCAGCATGCAAGAAAAAGTGCTACCACCCCAAGCCACTGCATTTTCTTTTAGCTTGGAATGCTTAACTTTATCTTTTCATCCATTTGTTGTTCCATACATCTGGATGGAACTAAATTAAATAGTTCCATTTTCAATAATTAAATATCTGGAAAATGGATTTTGAAATACCGTCTATACTCAAGTATAAGCCGAGTTTTTCAGCACCCAAAATGGGCTGAAAAAGTCACCCTCAGCTTATACTCGGGTCAATACTGCCGTAGCCCTGCTCACCACCACCCCACCCACCGCCCTCCACCCTTGCATTTTCACTACTGCTGCCTGAAAACGTGACAAGCAGAAGCGGAGGGATTGAAGGAAACCTGCTTTCAGATCCCCCGGCTTCTGCTCCTAGTGTTTTTTGGTGATCCCAGGGTTGGGGAGGGGAATGGACTGCTTCACCACCACCACCCCTGGGATCGCCGAAAATGCTAGGAAAAGCCAGGAGATCTGAAGGCAGGTTTCCTTCAATTCCTCCGCTTCTGCTCTTGGCGTTTTTGAGTGATTCCAGGGGTGGGGTAGGGGGAATGGGCTGCTTCACCCACCCACCCCACCTCCCTGGGATCGTCGAAAAACGCGATGCGTGGAGGCCAGGCTGGTTGCTGCTCTGCTTTGTTGACAGCCAGCTGGGAGTCGGCTGCTCTTGATAGGTAGGGTTTCAGAGCACAGTTCCTTCGGCGCCGGTCCATTTCACCAGAATGTGAAGCCCTGGCATCCTGCGACCCCAAACTCCGGATTCAGGGGGGTGACTGTGTAAGCACGCTTCTCCGGCCCTTTTCTCCACTTGGCTTGGCTTCCCGCCACGCTTCCCAGCTGATTGCCAGTGCGGCAAATAAATTGATATTTATTTTGATTATTGAAGCTGCTGCCTTTTCCACCCTTGGCTTATACTCGAGTGAGTTTTCCCCGTTTCCATGCCTAAAATTAGGTACCTCGGCTTATACTCAAGTACATACAGTAAATGTCACCAATCACCAAGAGCCTCTTTACTGCTATAAAATCACCTCTGGTTAGAGAGGGACTTGACAGAGAGAGGCTGCCATGACAGCAAGCAAAAGTATTGTAGAACAGCACACACTCTTTTTTACCTCCTTGGATAGAGTGAGGACAAATCTAGTCAGCCAATTGTAGTTCAAGAGCTCAGCATCGATCCACTGGCAGTTCTCTCAGTTCTTTGATCCTTCCAGCTGCACTGTCATTTATCCTAAGATGGAACCTAGAAAGGGCATAGAAGTCAATTTAAAGTCCTTGTTTTTTGATCTAATCAAACGAAGTACTGTATTCATACTTCGGTAGCACTTCTAACAAAGTGTCCCCTGCACTCGATAAAGATTTGGCACATACATATATTTTCTAGTTCCTAGATCTCAGCTTCATGAAACTTCCAACCAGGAGTGCTATTTTATTTTTTTTTTAATCCCATTTATATGCCACCCTTCTCCGGAGACTCAGGGCGGCTTACAGTCTGTTAAGCACAAATCAATGTGCTTAGCAATAGCCTTC